>JAHRIG010000093.1:1671621-1775549 GCA_020311275.1 Eira barbara | reverse complement strand
ACCATCCATCCGTCCATCATCCATCTATCCATCCATCCATCTACCCACCCATCCATCCATCCGTCCATCCATTCCCCTATCCATGACTCCCCCAACCCTGCATTCTCTGATGCTTAAGCACTTGCCAGGCCCCATGCCAGGTGCCAGGGAAGAGGAGATAAGTCAGAGTCAGCTCTGTTCTACCCTGGAGGAGACAGACATAGGAAGTAGGAGGTGGAGGGAGCAAAGACACAGCCGCTTCCTGGCCACGCCCTCCTCGGGCCAGGTGACATTGAGTGGGGGGATCCACTTGCTTCTTGCTTTGGCGTCTCCCAAGTTAGGCACCAAAGGACCTCCTACCTCCTGGAGGAGGAGGGCTCAGAAGACCATGTCTTTGGCCAGAGGTGGGGAATCAACATGAAAATCTCCTGAAAGCCCAACTGACTGCCAGGCACAGCCTCGGGAACACTTCCAGAACTGGCGTCCCCATATTCTCCTGGAATAGCACCCCCTTGGCACCCTGTGCCTGAACTCTGAATTTCAGGGTCTACAGTTTTGATGAAAGTATGTTCATTCTCAGGTGACCATAGGCTGGTGCTTTGGGTGGTTGCAAGCAGAAGGTATAGAATTCTGTAACCAGAGTAAACCTTGGGGATGAAATAGCCATTTTCCAGGTGGGGAAACTGAGGCTCACGCAGGCAGCTAGTGTCAGAACTGGGACTGGGACCCTGGCATCTGAAATTGGGTCTCATCAGGCTCAAAGCTGGTCCCTAGGACATCAGATTAGTCCACCTAATTACATATTTGAGGACCGGCCTGAGCAGACTCTGAACCAGGGTCATGGGGTTGGAGAAGGTAGGAGGAAGGAGGCATGGATCTTGGCTCGGAGGGTGCTGGGGCTGGCTCGGGGCATCTCTTCCTGCCTCTGTGTTTCATGGCTCATGCTGGCAGCCTGGACTCAGACGTGGTGGGAGTATTCACACTGTGGACACCGGCAAATGGTATACACACCAGGGTGGAGAGAAGCAGGGGACCGAGAGAGGCCAGACACAGCGTGGGGCGCATGGGGGCAGAGGTAGCTTTTGGCAGCTAGCATTGTGGAAAACTTCACAGAGCCCTGTAAGCCCTGTGCTTTGGCTGCTGAGTAGCTTGGGCATTTGGGAAGGCAGCAGACCCATGTGCAGGCTCCGGTGGGGAACGAGTCCTGGGGGCTGCGTGGGGGCTTGGCTGGCCCCGACCTGGAGGAGTGCCTGGAATGCCAGCTTCCTCCTGCTGCTTTGCCACCATCCCCACCCATTCGCCTGTGCTCCCCCCAACCCACACACCCACTCGCCACCTGAGAATGTACTAAATGTGGTCCGAGGGGGCTCTGAACCAGGAGCCTCCCTGTGGTAGGGGACTCTGCTTCTAGCCTCCACGTAGGGGCCACTGGATCCAGAATAAAGGTGCCAGAACCTCCTGCCTAGTCCTGCTGAAAAGTGTGAAATGAGAACGAGTGCCCTCCGTGACCCTCGGCTTCTGCTAGAGCCACGTGTCCCTGGGACCAGCAAGGTCCAAAGCCTCCCATTCAATCGCTTTACGCTACTGAAGTGTGGGGGACAATGGCTGTGGTGAAGCCAGGCTACAATTAAGTCCTGGAGAAGGAGGCGCTCTCCCTTGGGCCAGCCAAGCCAGCAGTCCCTGTGTCCTGAGGGGCTCGGAACCAGGGTATACCCATGACATATACAAAGTGCCAGGAGTCTGCAACATCATCTATTAAATCTGATTCTCAAAGCTCCATGTTGGAGGCTGAATCACAGATTTTGATTTTCAGACACCAGGAGTAGAGTGAATGGTCTTTTCTATAAACCCCCTCCCCCACCAGTCAGCATCCTCCACTTTCTCCACCCAGCCTGGCCCCGGCATTCCTTGGACCCGTTCCTCTCACCACTGCTTCCTCATCTGGGCATCTGTGCACACCGACTACAAAATAAACAAATAAATAAAATACCCCAACCCCTCAAGTTTCAATTTGGATCCTACTACATGTCCCATGATTTGAACAAGAGCTGCATCTGTCTGCTTTTGAGTTCCTGGGGTAAGAGGGGCAAGGGACATGACTCCGGGCTTCTCTCTTTTAGGCGTTTGACCTGAAGGAACACGCAGTCAGCTTGGACTCTGCTTTGAGAGCAGCTCTTGGCAGAGAACTGTCCATTCACAGCTGCCTGCTTGTTACCAAAGATATCCAGAAACCACTTCTCTCAGCTTTAGAAGCTCACCCATCGTTGAAAGGCTCTTGGAACATAACAATGTGACTGTCAAAATAATAACTTACACAGACAGGTTGAAAGTGGAGGGAATCTCCCAGAATGCAGAGCAAAAAGGTAAAGGGACAGGAAATATGAGAAAGAATGAGGGGCAGGTGGAATGGACTCAAATGGGCAGATGAGAAATCTAGAAAGATAGAACTGAGACAGGAAGTGAGGGCATTTTCAAGGAAATAATTTTCAAGCACATTCTTAAAGTTGAAACTGCTTCAGTTTGAAGGAGCCCCCAGGACAGTGAACATGATGAATAAAGAAGAGGCTTATACCCAGACCCATCATCATGACATTTCAGAATATCCAAGAAAAGTAGATACACTGAAGTTCTTATAAAGTTTGGAAATGAAAACAAATGATCACGCACGCCACAGTGAGGATCGGACGGCGCCATAACCTCTCACCAGCAGTGAGCAGGAGCAAGATGACAGTGAGGCGGTGCCTTACCAGTTTAGATGGGAAACTATTTTGAATTTTGAATCAAGAATTCTACAACACTGAGCACATTTGAAAACCAGAGATCTTTCAGACATGGAAGTCAACATGTAGAAGACCTGGAGGTCTCCTACTGAGGTTGTTACTTGAGTATGTGTCGCAGGAGAACAAGGCTAAAGAAAAACCTCACTTGCCCAGTAGCGCGGTGAAGGTAAATATCGGAACGATGATTGTGCCCTGGGAACTCGGGGATGGGGTCCAAATGGGAGGAGAGAGCCCCAACAAGAATGAGATGGGTGCTGGTGATAGAGAAGAAGCAGGAAGATATTTTAGTGGCACACTGAAGAAATAATTTCACTTCCACAAAAAAAAAAAAAAAAAGGCAATCGGAAACTCAAGGAAAAAACAAGAGCTTCAAGTGAAAATCATGATCCTAATATTAAGCTAAACTTTGGCATTACTTTGAACAGCTGACGGAGTTGAATGAAGAATCCAATGGGTTCTCATATTAGAAAGCCCCTTCCCCTGGGTCTATAAAGAGGAACTACAGTCCTAGCCTTATACTTGGAAATGATGCAAACAGTTATGGTATCATGATAATATAATGCTTTCCGCTGTTTTTTTTTTTTTTTAACTTTTGACTCCAGAACTCAAAGATTTTTACAGCAAAGAATTAATGATGCTTTATGTTGTTAAATTAAGAAATAAAGGGCTGGGCTCCTGGGTGGCTCAGTGGGTTAAAGCCTCTGCCTTCAGCTCAGATCATGATCCCAGGGTCCTGGGATTGGGTCCCGCATTGGGCTCTCTGCTTGGCGGGGAGCCTGCTTCCTCCTCTCTCTCTGCCTGCCTCTCTGCCTAGTTGTGATCTCTGTCAAATGAATAAATAAAATCTTAAAAAAAAAAAAAAAAAGAAGGGGCACCTGGGTGGCTCAGTGGGTTAAGCCTCTGCCTTCGGCTCAGGTCATGATCTCAGGGTCCTGGGATCAAGCCCTGCATCGGGCTCTCTGCTCAGTGGGGAACCTGCTTCTCCCTCTCTCTCTGCCTACTTGTGATTTCTCTCTCTGCCAAATAAATAAATAAAATCTTAAAAAAAAAAAGAAATAAAGGGATAAGTCACAGAGTTAGGGAGGTAATCATCAGAAGACCAAAGCAAAACAAGTGAAAAGATATCAACTCACACCTGAATGGGTGTGAATGGCTACTGTCAAAACACATAAGAGATGGTCTAACTAATCTAACAATAGATAATCCAGCTAGAGGTAATTCTAACTATATAACTAGTCAGAAAGGCTACTGTCTAGAAGACAAGAGATAACTCGCATTGATAAGGACACGAAGAAATTGGAACCCTGGCGCACGGTCGGTGGGAATGTAAACAGGTACAGCCGCTATGGAGAACAGTATGGAGAGGCACCGAGAAAATAAAAACAGAACTAGCAGAGGGTCCAACAACACTACTTCTGGGTATTTAACCAAAGATAAATGAAAACACTAACTCAAAAAGATTTGAGTTCATGTTCAATGCAGCATTACTCACAACAGCCAGGATGCGGAAACCAGCTAGGTGTGTGCTGATAGAAGAATGGATAAAGAAGTGGTGTATGTACACCTGGAATACTATTCAGCCATAAAAGGAAATGAAATCCCACCATTTCCAACAACAGAATAAACTCTGAAGGCATTATGTTAGGTGAGATAAGTCAGACAGAGTACGACAAATACTGTATGATTTCACTTATACATAGAAGAAAGCAAAACAAATGAACGAGTGAAAAAAAACTCGTCGACATAGAGAACATACACAGAGGGTCTGGTGGTTGCCAGGAGCGGGGGATGGGGCGTGGATGAAATGGATGAAACTCTCAGCCATAAGGGAATAAAATCAATCCCAGGGATGTCATGGACAGCAGGGGGACCAGGGTTAATAATCCTGTGTCGTATACTTGAAATTTGCTGGGATACTACCTCTGAAAGTTCTCGTCGTAAGAGACAAAAGTTGTAACTATGTGAGGTGACAGATGTTAACTAGACTTGTCACGGTGGTCACTTTGCAATTTGAACGAATATCAAATCATTATGCTCAATACCTGAAAGTAATGGGATGTCGCATGTTGATTGTATCTCAATAAAAAAAAAAGAAGAAGAGAATAACGGGTAATCACAGAGCAGGAAGGCAATCCTCAGAAGAATGAAGCAAAATGAGTACAAAGTGGTCCCTCCGCCAAGCAGACGCCAGGGGTGGGAGACGTGGTTTCTTTGCATTCCTAGCAGCGTCTGTGTGGTTGGTTAAATTAATAACTAATTTTCCTACGTAATGAATGTCCTATTTGTATCAAAATTTGTGGAAGGGGGAGATGTGTTACCGTGACGATGATGAGGGCCGGGTGGCCTGGCGCAGTCAGGGGGTGTGGACAAAATGCTGAGGGCCGACCTTGGGAAGCAGAGGAAGGATGAGAAGGGCAGGATTCCCCAGATCCTCGTGATGCACTGAACGTGGGAGGGGACAGGACCCGGGTCTCACACTCTGGGCACAGGTGTGCTGTTCATCACGATGGTGATGGCAGAGGACATTTTTTAGGGGAAACCACTGGGATGCGTTCTCCAGGGCCATGGCTCACCCGGCTGGTGATCTGGCTCTGGCTGTCATATGCGTGCCCGTGGTTCCCCTGGGACAGCCTGACAACGGGGCTGGCATGCACGGGTGTGCTGACTTCTTACATTGCCTGTGCCAGGGGATTCATCCCTCTCTTTCTGGTTCTCCAAAAATTTACAAATTGGTATATACTTGCAAAAAAAAAAAAAAAAAATACAGAGATGTAGGGAAGAAAGAGCAAAATCGCCTTGGTCCCTATCCCAAAGGAGCTGTCCTGAGGGGTTCATTACTAATCACCAGGCCCAGCCATCGCTTAACAGGAGAGAGAGAGGGAAAAAAAAACTCAAAACCAAAGAAAACAGAGTATGTTGTCTTACGAATCCAGCCAGTGAACATGCTCAGCGGACTGATGCCTTTTTCTCTCAAGTCTAAGGAATCATAAAGAACCACAGAAATATAAAATAATGATGGAGGAAGAGTGGGGGGAAGTCAGTGTTTCTTGCCATTCAGTTCTTACTACCTACACGCTGAGGCAGTCCTCTGGAACACAAAGTTAGGGTTTCAAAGGAAAGCCAGCTACCCACACATGCCGTCCGCAATTCAGCTTCCCTCTGGGTTTACACGGCGCATGCCTCTAGGCTGCGAGCACTAGACGAACATCTCCCCCATTCATCCTGTCATGACGCCACCGGGCACATGGCCGGAGCTGCTAGTAGGGGCACCACTTCGCAAACCGGGTCTGGGGTTTCAGGGACTGAGGCACGGAGAGGGATGGCGAGTTGCCCAAGGTCACGCATGGTGTTCGCCGGAAAGTCAGAGGAAAAACCCTAGGACGCTCTATTTTCAGGGGCCTTACAAGGCTTTGGAATATATGCACGTACTCTCCCATATTTAGAGTCTGTCTCTGGAAAGAGCCTCAGGAGATGGGCAGTGGGGTTCTCTCTGGGGAGGAGTGGGGGCCGCAGGGTGAGGACACGAGGAGGGACCTACTCTGGTGCTGAACCTGCACATTCTGCATTTCTCATGCATGCAATATATTTCCAGCTGCCAATTTAAAAATGCACACAATTGGATGATGATGTCAAAGCCACGAAAGCAAGCCGCTATGGCGCGCAGATGTCCAACTGGCCAACAGGCACGATTTGCCACGCTTCTAATCACATGGGTCTCACTAAGTTAGAGGAATGACAGCCCATCCCATCCTTAGATGCCTTCCCCGTGTGGTGCTTCTGAATGCAGTCCTTCTGGGCAGGGCCGAAGCGGCAGGTGCAGTGAGAGGTTCTGAGAGGAATTTGCTGACAACAGGGAATGGGTCCAGCGCCCACTCATCTCTGGTGTGCCTCCCTGGGAAACCCCAGAGATGGACAGCCCTCCTCACTCCCCACTCACCCCATAAGCAGTGCCTTGGTGGGTCTTGTCCCTTCTAACTACACTTTATACCTGGAAGCCATCCACCTGCCTATCCCTACCTCTCCACCGGCCCAGACTGTTACCACCGCCTGGCCAGGAAGACGGCAATGGTGTCACAACCGGGCTCCATTCTTCCTTCTGTCTGTTTTCCTCCAGCGAGGTTACCCAAATCATGTCGCCCTTCTGCGTAAAGCCTCTAGTATCCCCACTGCACGAATGGGAGTAAATCCACTTGCCTTCCACAGAACACAAAGTCCTTCCGTGGCATCATCCTTTCTACTCCCTTCCAAGCCACTGTTGCTTCTGTGTGGTAGTTTCTCTCTTGACCTCAGGCCTTTGCATACGCTGGGCTTTCTGAAGATGGCTGATTCTCCTCAACTGTCAGGTTTCAAATCAAAAGTCGCTTTGTCACAGAGACTTCCCTTGGCTCCCTATATAAAGCTGGCCTGCCCCACCCTGCCCAAGAGACTATATGACGGTACTGCTGATTTGGTCCATAGCATTAACCACTAAGTGGGATTCTCTAGTTTATTTATTGATAAACTTTGCTATTTTCACTATTTAGGTTTTAACCTACATGAGGTCAGAGACTGTGCTGGTCTTGTTTACCTCCACATCCACAGCTTCCTGAATATTCAGGTTTTGACGAATATTGGTTAAATAGATGGATGGACAGATAAGAGGAATAGATGGGTGGCTGGCTGGCTGGCTGGCTGGATGGCTGGTTGGTAGAGTTGGTAGATGGCTGAATGGGTTGTTGATGGATGAGTTGGCAGATAATTGGATGGCTGGCTGGATGGCTAGATGGTTGGTTGGTTGGATGAGTTGGTAGATGGCTGGATGGCTGGTTGATGGATGAGTGGGCAGGTAATTGGATGGCTGGATGGATGGGCAAATAGATGGATGGGGTGTATTCAGCCTAGAATGAGAGCCTGAGGTCTCCCCTTCCTCTCCCAGGTAGACTTCTTCTGGATGCCCTATGCTAATGAAGTTGGAGATCTGATTTAAAGCTAATGGAAACTTGATTCTCCCAGACCCTGTGTTGAGGAATGTTTTTAAAAACAACGCTGAAATATTTGTAAGTTTCTCTGTAGAAACGGTCCCAGGTTCTTTGCTTTCGGATCTTGGTCGTGTGCCCACGTTTCTAGATCCTTCCATCGTGTGCACACTGGGTGGGCGGAGAGGAATCCTGAGGGGAGACTCAGCCAGAGTAACCGGACACATTCAACAATCCATGGGTGTGTTTTGGTCAGACCACGCCTCGGCTCTGCATCCCCAAGCAAAGCTTTTGACACAAGAGAGGACGGGGATGGAGAACTGCCTCCTGTTAGATTCAGAAACCGTCTACACTGAGTCTCGCTTCCTACTGCGTGGTCTTTAATTACGCTTGCATCCGCAGCGGGCCGGCCTCAGCCGTGAGCTGCCCCCCCAGACTGTCGCCCCTCCCCCGCCCCCCCGGCCTATCCTGGGTAAGTGGCCCCGGGGGCTGGCGCGCCACCCGGGTCTCTGTGGCTCACTAGGCCGTGTCTGGCAGGAATTCTGAAGCGGGCTGACGAATGGCTGGTCCATACAGTAGCACGTGTGCCCCTCGGCCAGGGCCCAGCCTCACCCCAACACCCGCTCAAGAGCCACACACACCAGCCGCCTGGGCCGTGATGGCGGGTGGCGCCACGAGTTCCCTCGCCCCTGCCGAGTGCGCTGTCTGGAAGGGGTCCGTGCTGGGAGGCGGTGGCTCCCCCAGGCTGACCCCTGCACCCTGTGTGGAAAAGCCCAGATGCCACAACCCAGGTAACATCATCGTTCTGTCCGCCTGATGCTCCACCGGGCAGTGGTTTGGTCTCTGCCATTTTCCCCCAAACCCAGCCCTGTTCCATGGCTGGCCCTGGGCAGCCACACCTCCACTGTGGGACGGAGGGGCTGCGGGCACAGGTCCCGTACCCCAGGCGACCGGGCCTCACATGCCGGCGCAGGCACCCTTGTGGCTGAGGAGTGGGTCCTTAGCGTCACCCTTGTTCCTCCAATGCACTGTTCTCCTGTGGAGCGGGTAATGACACTGACTTCCAAGGTCACTGGAGGGCGGGCAGGCAGCCGTGATCAAAGCAAGCCGTGTTGGGCACACAGCGGGAGGCTCATAAATGGCGCTGTGATTCCTCCCATCTCCTTCCGGGCAGTGGGAGCCTGCAGCACATCTGACTCCCCCGCCCTGGGAAAGTTGGTGGGGGGGCGGGAATCCTGAGCCAAGGTCAAGGCCAGAGCTTTTCTCATTTGCTTAGAAGCTGCCCCTTGACCTGGGTGTGGCTGGATGTCCCTCTTCTCTGTGGTCCCACGCCCTGGTACCAAGCCAGTGGTCAGTGAAACCAAAGTCTTCATCTGGGCACCAAATCACAGGAGGCAGAGCCGGCAGAGATCGCCCAGGTCGCCCCAACTTTCTAAGATGTTCTGGCAAAAGAACGCCCAGACTGCTTGGCTCCCTGCAATGACAGGGAACTCATCCCCTCCCGAGAGAAGTCCGTTCTATCTCTGAAGAGCCACGATGGCTCTGCCCGCCTTCCATGGGCCCAAACAGCAGTGCATGGCCCTGGTGCGTTCTGGTCCTGCTGTCGCCACATGACAGGCGACCTGGCCAGCCCGGCCCCGCGGTCTTCTCTTCCCCTGGCTCCCGGTCAGCTCAGGCCCTCCCACAGCTCCTCTGTGCGGAAGCCGCCTGTTTCCAATGCTGAGGGTTTGTGCAACACCCAGCTTCATGCACACGGATGGACCCTGGGCGGCCTGGGGCGGCTCGAGCGCTGCCTAAAGCCACAGCCTGCGGGCGAGCGGCGCTGTCACGGGCTCTTCCCCAGAAGCCCCACTCCCAGGCTGGATGGCCCTCCACGTAACCATGGCGACAGCTCTGGGCCTCCTCGGGGCCTCGGGCACACCCTCCTTCTTAGAACGGAAGCAAAGCATGACAGGCACACTGGTGGTGACCACGTGGTGTGGGTCCACTCTGCCAGGCAGCCTCTTGCTGCTGCAGAAACCCCTCATCTGACCCTAACAGAGACGCGTCAGGAGAAGCCCGGGTCAGGTATGGCTCCCTGGAAGCCCCTGGGCGTTCTCTCTTGGCCCTCCTGGCGCCAGGCCAAGATCGCCGCTTGAGCATTCAAAGTCAGAAAGCGGGCAATGTTCGTAAGATCTGGAAAGTCGGCCACGCCCCTTAGGAGGGGACAAGCCAGCCCCTCTGCTGGGCATGGGATTCCTGTCCTAACACCTCTTGTGGGTGACAGAGGGATGGCAGGGAGGAGGCAGCACTAATAGCCATTCCACGGCTACACAAACACCCCAGAGAGCTGGAAACCAACCCTCATGGGAGAATGTCCACAGCAGCACCGTTCGCAGGAGCCAAGAGGTGGAAGCCACCCCGACACCCACCCACGGAGGAATGGCGAGCAAAACATGGCTGACACAGACGACGGAATATTCTCCTTCCTTAAAAAGGCCGGGCACTCTGACACCTGCTACCACATGTTTGGACCCAGAGGACGCTATGCCGAGTGAGACACACCAGTCACAGAAAACACCGGTGCTGTGTAATTCCACTTTTCTGAGGGCCCCGGGATCACCAGATTCAGAGAGAGAGTGGACGGTGGGCACCGGGGCTGGGGGAGGGACGGGGGTCAGTGTCTCAGGGGAACAGAGAGTGGGCAGGGGGTGCCGGGGCCAGGGGAGGGCTGGGGTCGGTGTCTCAGGGGGACAGAGTGGATGGTGGGCACCGAGCTGCGGGAGGGACGGGGGTCGGCGTCTCAGGGGGACAGAGATTCAGTCTGAGAAGATAAAAAGTTTTGGAGACGGATGGTGGGGACAGCCACACGGCTACGTGAACGTACCTAATGGCACTGAGCTGTGCACCTAATAATGGTCGAGATGGTAAATTATACGTATGTATTTTATTACAATAAGAAGTTGAGATACTTTTACCTGCTAAAAATGGATGAACCTTGCAGCCATGATTCTAAGTAAAAAGGTACACATGAAGGGTCTCGTGTTGCATGACTCTGTTTCCATGAAACACGCAGGGAGCTGGCTGTTGGTTTGGGGCTGGGGGCAGCGAGCATGGGGCAGGCCTGCCGAACAGCTGGGAGCTCTGGGAGCTCCCTTTCGGGCGGATGGAAACGATCTGGAACTAGACTGGGGCTGGTTCCCCAGTACGTGAATGCACCAGCATCACCACGGCGCAGTTGGAAATGGCAGTTAGGTGACGTGAATTTTAACTCAGGAGAAGCAGAGACGAAGGAGGGCAGGTTGGGTCCCTCACAGGCAGCCGAGAGTGAGGAGCGCAGTGTGGGCTGCTCACCACGGACTGGGGGGCCCGGGGCCGGGGCGGCAGAGGGTCCAAACCCTTCCCCAGCCCCAGCCTAATGGAGGAGATGGTTTGGTGGGCTTCTCAGAAGGGGCCCCAGGGACGGCCGCCAGCAGGGCCGGGAGCGGGACCTTCCCTTCCCGTTGGGTCACACAGCCGGCGTCTCCTCCCTTTCCCTGCGTCGCAAACTAACTCTCACTGAGGCCACCATCCACTAAGGTTCCTTCTCCACCCCATTCTGGCCCCCGGAGGGGGACCCGTGTTTGTGACAGAAACGGGGGGTAGAGAAACTCGGCGCGCGAGGACATTAAGGGCCTGAGAAGCAGAAGTGGCAGCAGGGACACTGGCTGGAAAGGCAGCTCGTTTCTGAGCTGTCCGTCCCCTCGCCGTGCGGGCCCCCAGCCTGCCTCGGGCTGTCCCGGAGTTACAAGGAGGAGGCGTGAGAGACCTGAGCACGACGTGTGCGTCTGTAGTTTCTGCGAGGAAGCTGGAGCCCGTGCCCCGTGTCGCATCACCAAAGGTACACGGCTCTCCGCATGCACCGGACAAACCCCCTTTGGAGCGGCAGCCCACAAGCAAGCCCGCCGTGCTCAAAGGCTCCGCCGGCTTGGTGCCATGCCTTTCATGGGCGAGGAGCCTTTCCGTACGCAGACTTCAACTCAGAGGCAGAAGAAAGAGGGAAAATGCAGATGACGGGGAGCCCCAGAGCCCCGGCGTCCTGAAGATTCGCATGGCCAGAAGCTGTCATCTCTGATATCTGCGCTGCTCCCCGCCCCCACACAAGGCCCGGTCTTCCCGCTCCGGGGCACCCCACAGGGACGCTCCAGCCCGACCCCAAACCCCGGGCAGCGCAGAGACCGCACCTCGGGCAGGTTCTCTGGAAGACGGTGGCTTCGGTAACGTGGCCCACGTGCAGGGGGTCACGGTGGCCACAGCGAGCAAAACAGCCCGGGGGGTCCGAGGGCTCCACGCAAGGGGGCCCAGCGCTTTCACTGTGCATCTTAGCGCCTCTGACCAGAGAAAGAACCTTGTCTTACCTGGTGGCATCGAAGCTGTCATAGGACCCGACCGTGTAGTGCCGGAAGAGCTTCTTGCTGCGGTCCGCGCGGGTTTCTGTCCAGAGAGGGAAGAGAAACACCGTTTAGGAAAGTCACAGTCCCCAGACGCAGAAACCAAGTGAGGCCGGCCGGGCCTCTCATTGCTCTGACCTACGAAGCGCGAGACCCGCTCTCTGGGGGAAAGACCTCGGGGGAAGAGAGGGCTGAGGGCTCGTTCTAGGAGCTCTGACTTTGCCAAATCGGAGGAACGCCTGTGAACCTCAGGACGAGCTTCCGAAGAGTCAGGAGCTCCACTCCGAAATGGAGGCAGAGTCCTGGGCCTGGGAGGGGGCTCTCTGCAAGGAAGACAGCCCCGTGCTGTAAGCCGGAAGGGCAGCGAGACTTTGGCACAGGGACCTTTCCAGAAAGGTATTTTCAAGTGCTGCCGGGCCTCCCAGCAAACCCAAAGACGGCTGCTTTCGGGAGGAGAAGGCTTATTGTTCCTTTTCCGGTGAGAGCTGCTCTTTTCCTAGAGAACAAACAAAGAAACAAAGCCCAGAATGTGATTCACGTTCCTAATGACGCCCCCGCCGGCTTCTCTTACTCCGCGGGGCTGGACGTGAACTTGACGGGACGAGACATGAGCGCTGCAATCGGACCAAGCGGACGGCTCAGGGCTGGAGGGAGAAACCCACCGCCACGCGAATACGAGGAATTCGGAGGCTCCTTGATTCACTGCCCAGGTGTGTCCCGGACAGCCTGCTTCCTAAACCCTGGAGAAAACTCGGAGGGACCATGAGACTGGCTTCAGGAATACAGCTCAAAACCTCACGGAACCTCTTTAACCCTTTCTGTGCTCAATCCACATACCCAGGTGACCATGTTTGTATCCAAACCCCCAAACACACAATTTTGGCTCAAAAGTGAGCACACATAAGCATACTGAGAAGGTCAGCACAGTCTTTCTAGGCTCCTTTTATGCCCGGAGGCAGCTAGTACAGCAAAAACGCAGGCTCGCTTTCTATGCTAGTATGGAGTTGCCTTTGGGGGATGGGAGGAGTGGATTCCAATCCAGGACTACATTTCCCAGCTCCCCGTGCACACTGGCAGGGTCACATGGCCATTTCCCACCAATGGGATGTGAGCCATGGAATGGAAGATTCCAATGCGAGGATGGGGGGGTCTCTTCCAAGCTTGGCTGCTAAGGAAGTCAGTGTGCTTCCCTACCCTCTCTGCAGCTTTGCCCAGCTCAGAGCTAGGATTCCCGGGCCTGACTGGATGGTGGAACCCTCTAGGGTTCCCACAAGATGCCCTGGTCTCCGTATGTGGAACTGTTGAAGTGAGCAACAATTCTATTCCTCAGGTTACGCTTGAAGGACTCATTGGTACGGCAGCTAACACTGTCTGCACGGATGGGCAGGCCAGGTCCTCTGGGACCTCACTCCCCCCTGGCTCCCCACCCCTTTCCCATCCCTAACCCTGACGCTCCAAGAATACAAAGTATCTGATTCTGTGAACAGCAGCATCATCGTCACCATTGTCATTGTGAACACTAATTGAGCGCTTACTGTATACTAGGCCCTGTTCCAAGTGCCGTTCCTGTATTCCCTTCCTGGACCTTCAGGACCCCCACAGAGGGGTGTGCACAGCTTTGCAGGCTCAATCACATCCAGCCACCTCTCCAGTCCCGCTCAGGACCTTGGGGGGACTTGGCCTCCCTCTCTCTGCGCTCTATGTGTCTCTGTCATATCATCATAAGCATTTACGGAGTCGTTCCCCTGTGCTACGGTCTGGTCATCTGGGCTCAGCCACTCACTGGTTACACCAGCCCAGCGAGTGAGGTGGCACTGTGCCCGTTTTAAGGATGGAGATGGTATCGCGGCCAAGGCAAAGTCACACATTCATTATGTGGCAGGGTCAGGATGACTGCCCTGGCTGGCGGATGGGCTCCAGGCCCAAGCCCAGACCACCAGACCCCACCAGCTGACCCCGGAGGGGCTCCAAGTCCCCATGCTCTTCACAGTGCCCAGGAGTGGAGGCTGGCCTCTCTGTATCACCCCACACCCCCATGCCTAACCCCTGGTAGATGCTCAGTGCCAGTGCTTGTCCACTTAATCCAAGTGGCCTACTGTATAATTAGCAAAGAAAACACACTACACACCATCGGAGTAGCCCGAGTACATGGGGCCCTCGCTGTGCTGGGCACTGGTCCAGCCAAGCTGCACACACCCCATCTGTGTTTGGCACCTGGACAAAATGGGCCAAGATGTTTTGTGCACTCCTGCCCTCCTCCCTGGCTTCTGTAGCGCGCATACGTGCCATTTGAGTTGTTTCTTAAGCCCGCGGGGAGACAGGTCCTGTTCCCCACAGGCAGGAACTAGGAGACTCATAGGGCGTGGGACCTCTGCTCTGCTCGCTGGAGCTCAGAATCCTGGGCATGGGGTGAAGATGGGGCCTGAGGATGTGGACCTTCTGTGGTCTGGGCTAAGGACGTCAGCAGTCGGATGACTATGGAGGAAGGACATGGGCCAGGCCATGCATCTGGCCAGCTCAGCCCTGTGACTTCTGCATGGGGGCCCCAAATGTGCCAGGCCCTGAAGGGATATGTGGGATTTGAACCTCACTGCATTATGCAGAGTTGCTCACAAAGCCATTGAGCCACCGTGGGGACTGGCTGGAAGCTGCTCTTAGTACCCTTAATTACCTCATTTGCTTAAGCCCTATGTAGGCAGCTCTGTGCTGGTTGTCTGGGCAAGTGCTGGACACTGAGACCTGACTGGCGCAGGCCTCTGGCTAGAGTCAGAAGCTGTGGGTTTTAGCAGCAGAGAGAGTGTGCAGCGAATGTGTGTGCGTGTGTGTACATGTATGTGCATGTTTCAGAAAGGGAACCATTTCTAGGCAAAATCAGTTAGCCAGTGGTTCCCAGACTTTGAGATTTCATGGACCAATAAAATTTAAACAAAAGAGGGCAGAATGTAGACTGACATAAGATTTACCAAGTATTTCTTTTGGCCCAGTAAAAACACTGAAAACAGGAAGATTCCCTTCTGTCCCCTCAATGATCTTATTAGACAAAGAAGACCCATAGAAAGACCTGCTTTATGAAAACCTCCCACTGCACAGGTCTTTCCTATCCCCAGGCTACTGGACACAGTCACACCTCTGCTCTCGGATTCAGCCCCAAAGATCAGGGAAGAGGGACTCAGGGACATATCATAGCCACCATCACCATGATCGTCACCATCTCCTTCATCATCATCATCATCACTTTTATCACCACCATCACCTCATCATCACCATCACGATCACCATCATCATCACCACCATCCTCACCATCACCATCATCACTGCCATCACCATTGTCATCATCATCGTCACTATCACTATCACCACCACCATCACCACCATCACCATCATCACCACCATCACCATCACCACCATCCTCACCATCACCATCATCACCATCACCATCACCACCATCCTCGCCATCACCACCATCACCATCATCACTGCCATCACCATCACGACCATCCTCACCATCACCATCATCACCACCATCACCATCATCACTGCCATCATCACCACCATCCTCACCATCATCACCACCATCACCATCATCACCACCATCACCATCATCACCACCATCACCATCATCATCACCACCGCCATCATCATCACCACCATCCTCACCATCATCACCACCATCACCATCATCACCACCATCACCATCATCATCACCACCGCCATCATCATCACCACCATCCTCACCATCATCACCACCATCACCATCATCACCACCATCACCATCATCATCACCACCGCCATCATCATCACCACCATCCTCACCATCATCACCACCATCACCATCATCACCACCATCACCATCCTCACCATCACCATCCTCACCATTCTCACCATCACCATCATCACTGCCATCATCACCACCATCGCCACAATCACCATCATCACCACCATCACCATCACCATCATCACCGCCATCACCATCGTCAACATCATCACCGCCATCACTATGATCACCACTATCACCATCGTCATCATCACCATTGCCACCATGACCACCCTAATCCTTGTTATCATTACAGCAGCTCTGCTAAGTCATCTCTTCACTCCGTTAAAATGAAATTGGCCACCTTATCTGGTCTTCACACAGAACCTAGTGGTAAGCGGAGTCTTGCTCCCGATTTACAGAAGTACCAGAGTAAGTGATGAGGGATGTGGGCTCTGAGGGTCGACACTGAATCCTGTGGCCCTGCCCTCGCCTGGCCTCAGTTTCTACCTGGAAAGAGAGAAGGTGGGCTAGACTGCTCTCAGGACGCTTCCCCATCGTCACAGTATGCAACTCATGTCACTGCCAGGCCTGGTCTTTGCTGGCAAGCTGGGACCGGCTGTCACTGTGCAAGGAGATGGGGGCTGCCAGCTGCCTGGGCTAACCCCTTCCCGTGACTCACTGATGCAAACGTGAGTCATAGATATAAACTGTGGACTGGGCAAAGGGGAGGAGAAGCCGGAAGTTCGAGGCCAGCCCAGCATCGAGGGGAGCTGTGCCCCTTCCCCAGGCCTGTAGTGCGAACAAACCCCCACCCCCTCTGCTGTGTGCCTCTGGGTCTGCCCTGCAGGGCCCCAGCACTGGGGGCAGGAAAGGAGGCGCCACATGCCACGCTGGGGGCCGAGGGGCCTGTGGTCAAGTGAGGTCTAAGGCCACTGTTCAGGGCAGGCCCTGGGGGGCTCCTGTGCCCATCTCAAATCGAATAAAGGAACAGGTGTCTCCCGTGGGACAGACCTGGGGCTTAGAGCGGACCTGAGGAGGGAAGGGGCACAGACCCTGTCCATTGCTCTGATGTGGACATGGACACACATGTTCAAAGACTGTGGGCTGGGAGACCTTGTCACGTACATGCCCATCATGGCCCACTCCAGGCTCGCAAGGTCGGCCCGAAGTCCCCGAGACCTCCAGAGGGTCCCAACAAGAGCCCTCAGGGCCCCCACATCTGCCTCTACCCTCCATCCTGCACTGTCACCCTCTGCCTTCCTTACACTGAAATGACCGTCCAGCCACACCCTTCCCAGTCCATGTACAAAGACATTCCTCTTCTCTTGGGCTGTGCCTCCCTGTTCTTTGGGGTCAGCCCTTCCAAGTCCAGCCACGTGGTCGAGGGAGGCTGCCCAGGCCCCCCATACCACCACTGCCTGGCCCTGGACCCCGGCGTTTGGCTAGGGAGCCTGGACCAGCTGTTCCTTTGACCACAGCAGGCGCCTGGCCCAGGGAGGGACCGGTGACCCTGGCCGGGACAATGGAGTCCTACTCCTGCTGCTGCTATTTCTACTTTTGAGGCCACCATGGGGGACACGCCGCCTGAGAATGAGTCACACCGAGGACAGTAGAGCAGCTGGCAGGGAGGAAGTGACCGACTGCCCTGGTGACATGGTCCGGAGCCCGGCACGCAACCCGCAGCTCTTCCCAACTGTTCAGTTACAGGTGCCCGATGCACGTCCTTTTCAGTTTAAAGCAATGTCGCTTACCATCGCTAGAGCTGGGGACACTCAGAAGGACGCGGTTATGTCCTTCACCGTTTGCAACGCTGCACCCAGTCGCCAGGAACAGCCCCCCCGCCCCCGAGGTGTGGTGTTTACACCGAGTCCGTGTGCCTGGAGAGAGGGCTGCTCCCTTCTCCATGGGGGGAGGGTCCTGGAGGCACTACCTCTCAGGGCGCCCGGCACCCCGTTCACCACAAGCACAGCTGTGCCCCAGGCTGGCCCAGGGATCATGCTGGACTCTGCTGGACCCCATCATTAGGACTGAGGGAACCCACGGCCCACACAGGACCCACTGGCTTTTCTCAGAGATGTTCTGAGACCTGGATGCTGAGGAAGGGGATGTGGCGTGGTTGGATATCCTTGAAATTAGTTTGGGTCCATGAGTTTTGAGAAGTGACCTGTGTCCCTTCTTGGATGGACAGAGCACTGAGTCTCCAACGTGAGACCACTCCCTGCCCCCGATGCTGACTTTTGCCCTGGGGCAGGCGACCAGAACATTTAGGATGGTGATCATTCCATCAGTCGGGGGGTCCCCTGGTGAGCCCCTGGGACACATGACAGACATGTGGCACGAGAAATAAACCTCTGTGGTTTTTAGGTTATTAGGATCAGGGGCCCGTTACTGCAGGTTCACCCAGCGGACTGATGCAGACGGAGCACAGCGTTCTCTCCCGCAGCAGCCTGTACATCCACGTTTTGCTCACCCCTGAAGCTTCCTAAAGCCAAGAACCAAGTTGTCTGCAGCCAGGCGCGCCGCCCCCCCCCCCCCGCCCCCAGGCAGCAAATAGTCAACATGTCTGCAGTTTCCCTCTGCCCTCGTCTGAGTGAACATCGGCTCTGGCCCGGACTGGTGCAGTAGCCTTTGTCTGCCTGTTTCCACGCTTATCCCTCCCCTCACCGATCTATTCCCCATAGAGCGGAGGGAGCTCTAAGAAATGTAAAACTTAGGGGGATCCCATGGTGCTACCGTTTTCCAACAACTCCCTGTGGAACAAGAGGCACATCCGAGTGCCCTGGAATGACACAGGCCTGACACTGGGTGGCCTCCCCTCCCACGGCTCTCCCTTCTCCAGCACCTCCCTCCTGACACATTGGGTGCCTCATTGTTCCTTGCAAATGACGAGCAGGTCTGCACCTCAGGACCTCTGCACTTGCTGGACTTTCTTCAGGACATGCTGTCCCCAGCTCAAATCCCGCCACCCCGCTAGAGTCCCGGCTCCCACCGCAGGGACTGCACATTCAGTGCATGACGGTCCCCAGGCCCTTGGGCCCTTTGCTCCTAGCCACTCTTGGCAGTTTCACATCCTCAGGTCGGACTGTGGAGGGTCGAGGCTGGAGCACGGTGTGCTGGTCCCTTGCTCCTCCTGGGGATGGCTGGGGCAGAAGCAGCCCGCCCTGCGCACAGGCACACAGGAGTTCTAGTCCCGACCTTGACGGTGACAACATGACCCTCCTCGCTCCGCCTCTCCGACCGCAGCTTCTCAGCTACAAAGCCGACCACTGGACGGAGTGACCGCTGAGTCTCTGCCGTCTCAACGAGACACCTCCCCTCCACCAACCATGTGGCTGGGGGCCAACCCTTTCCCAGGAGAGGGACATGCCCCCAGGTGCCCCACAGAGGCGCGGTTTAGGGGGACACACCCCGGAAGCATCTTTCTGAGCGTGGCCTAGAAAAATCTACACCGAAAGAAAAAACTCTAGAAATCCCGATCCATATACCTCTCGCGACTCATGAAAGGGAGCGACAGATGGCATGACAAGCCTCGGAATGTCTGCATTGAAAATGGCCCTTTACGCCGAGCTGCTGGGAAGAGGATCCTGTATAGCTTGGCAGGGAAGCCAGGAGGGGCATCTGGGGAGAATCTAATGGCCTCGGCTCCTCGAGGGCGACGGGTGCTGGAAAAAGGAACCAGGAAAGCGATGTTCTCAAAAAACCCTGCAGAGATTCTGAAAGGCCAGCAGTAGTTCAGAGGCCAGTGTGGCAGGGACAAGGGCTCCTGGGTCAGGAGACGCCCTCGCGGGGAGGGCTAGCAGGCTGGGTGGGGCCCCTCCCGCCTAGCCAGGTCCGTGGGGATGGCGCCCTTTGCTCACGGGCGCCCGTGCACGGGAGAGGCATGCAAGGAAGGGCACAGACGTCTGCATCTAACAGGGCAATTGTGAGCCTAGCCCCTTGCTGGCTGTGTGGCCAGGCTGGAAAGTGCCTCTCCAGGCCTCAGTTTCCTCATCTGTGAAAGGGGCCGGCAGCAGGGAGTGACAGCCCTGCAGGGACCCGTGCACTTGTCAACGGACCCTGTGCAGGCTGTCGGGGACTCTGGTTACGTTGTGCTTCCAGAGTCCGGCCCCCAGGACGGAGGAAAACCCCAACTGTATCCGCGTGTGACCTCAGGAGCTGCCCATCCCCTCCCCCCCAGAACTGATGCGGGGCGGTCTCCGCATCCCGTTCGAAGTGAGCACCAAGGCCGTCACCATAGGGAATGGAGGGGGACGCAGCTGAGTCCACGCGGCCCTGCAGAGAGCCAGCTGAGCCGGCCCGGCTCCTGGCAAGGTGTGTTCTACCTCCAGACCCTGCTTTCCGAACCAGGGGAGGCTGGGCCACGCCTTCTGCCCTTGGGTCCAGGAAAGGCCCCGCACCCTTACAATCTGGGATGTTTTTCCATGTGACCCTGTTCATATAGGCTTTAGGGTTCTTGCAACCAAAAGAGCACGGTCTTCTGGTTATCCTATTCCTCCGCAGAGAAACTGTGACCACGGGGACAGTGACAGTGTCCCAGGTTTCATCCTGAGGACTGGCTTGGCGGCCCGTCCCCCATGGGGCTTGGAGCACCCCGGCCTCCAGTTTGGGACGCCGGCCTTTACAGTGATGATCCCCCCTCCGCAGCTCCAAAGACCCCTCACAGCCCTCGCTGCACACCCCTGTCCCTGATCACCTGCGGTCACAGAGCAGTTAAAGTGACTGGACGAGGGACACCAGACCCACAAGGGGTTTCGTCTCCCCTGCCCGTGAGGAAGAAAGAGCCTGGGATCAGCCGCAGGCCCGAGACGAACCACAAGGTCAGGAAACGCTCCTGGGCCCACTGCCCCAGTTCACCCGTCACACTGTGGGGGTCGCGCGGATAACACGCCGAGCTTCCCGTCCTGCTCTCCATGTGCCAAATTTACTCGGTTTACAGGCGACCGGCCTGGATGCTGCTGCGAGAGCGCGCACGCATCTTCAGGACGAGGGGCAGAGGGAGCCCTGGCTCATGGCTCCTTTGCGGCAGGCCAGACGAAGTTCTCAAAACGAGGACGAAGAATTCCGGTTCATGCGAGCCCTGGACAGGCCAGTCCCGAGGGGGACGCGGAGAACTCAGTTCCGTCAGGATTGCGGCTCACACCAGAAAAGGGCCCAGGATCCCGGGCAGGTTGGAGCCGGCTGACTTCCTAGACCAGGCTCAGGAGGCAGGGCTGAGCCACGGCCACTGGCCAAGGGGAACCAGGGAGGGCCATTCTAGAGGCGGCACACAGGTGTCCCCTCCGGGCCACGGGATGGAGCAGGAGAGGAGGCCGTTCTCTCCAGACGCCGCAGAGAGCACTGCTTGGAGGGAGCTCCTGCTGGGACGCAGGCGGTGGCCACGGCCACCCTCCCTGGACATCAGGTTCCACGGCACAGGGATGCCATCCAGGGCTGGGATGAATCTAATTCCAGGATAAAACCGTTTCTCCGCTGTGGGTTTAGGAGCAGCAAGGGATTTGAGCCCTGGCTGGTGTGGGGATGGAGGGGGCCACAGGAGCCAGACTGCGGGTGACCCCCTGGGGGGTGGTCCGCAAGGACACAGGGTCCCCTGTCCTGCGGCTCCTGGGGACAGAGTCCTGCTGCCAACTCAGCACGTGGCGGGTGGATTCTCCCCAGAGCACCCAGCTAAAAGCCCGCCCATCTGACACCCGGCCGAGGGCCCCAAGACTGAGCACAGACTCCGGGTGAGCCCGCCTGCGCTGTGACCCTGAGCCCCATGACCCCATCAACAGGCGGTATCGGGAGCTCTGAGCCTGTAGCCACGCACGTCAGCACAGAAAACAGACAGGGCTGGGGCTTTACTCGTCCAGAGTCCCGTTTTCTGTTTCTCTGAAGAGTGAGCTTCAATCCTACCAAAAGGAAAGACAGAGACAGAGAGACAACAAGGAGGGACCGGAGGCCTGTGCTGCTCCCCGTGTCCCTCTTCCCTTGGAATCCCGGTCCTTGCTGGCCCTCCTCCTTGGCCCCTCACCCAAAAAGGGCAAACACGGCAGTGGGGGACACCTGAGTGGGGAGCAGCTCCTAGCCCAGCCACCATCGTGGTTCTGGGCATTGGGCGTTTCCTCTGGGCCGGCACCAAGTCAGATGCGGCCCGGCAGCCTCCTGTCATGTCGCAGGTCTCCGGACTGTACCAGTCCAGGCCCCCTGATGCTGTACGTCCACAGGCCGCCCTCCCACAGGCTCCTCTGATCTCCAGTGGGTTGTAAATCACACACCACGCAGGCTACACCCCAGGCTGGTGAGCCAAATGCAGAATCGGAACCACAAGGAGGAAAGAGATTACCGATGGGGATGAAGACAGAAATAACTTTTCTTTTTTAAAACCAAAGATGCCGACGGGCTCGTTGCAAAGCAGAGAAACAGGCAGACAGGAACACAGGGAGATGCCAGAAGTGGGCACGAAGGCAGGCATGCTGGGCACTGGCATGTGGGGTTGGGTCGCCAGGGCCAGTGGGGGTCACCTCCCACCCTCAGCTGACCCCAGAGGGAGTGCGAGGGGCTGGATGGGGCAGTGGGCAGGGCAGGGGGGAGGCGCAGCCCGCTCGGCTCCCGGGACCAGCTCCACTGCATCCCCGGCCCACGGGGCTCTGCTGACGGGTCAATCCCGCCACCACCGGAGCTGGAGGTCAGGCCGCAGCAGTGACACTCGCTGGGGCACAGAACCACGACGTGGACATTCGCTAGTCCCACCCAGATCAGTGGCTAGCACAGCTCAGGGCTTATCCATGACCCCAGCCGCAGAATATTTATGCAGCACCTTGTGTTCCGCGGTGTCGGCCCAGCAGGGGAGGCAGGAGAAGGCAGGGACACTGTTCTTACGGCGGACCGCGTGCCACGTGGGCCCTTTCCTGTGGCTGTTGTAATGAACGGCCACAAACCTCGTGGCCTACCACGACAGATACGTTTTCTCATAGAGGTTTGGTGGTTGGAAATCCAGCCCGGATCTGACCGGGCTAGGATACAAGTGTGGGCAGGGCTGCGTTCCCTGTAGGGGTGGGGGCAGGGGGCTCCGGGGAGAGTCTGTCCCTTTGCCTCTTCCAGCTTCTGGAGGCGCCGGCACTCCTTGGCTGCGGGCCCCGTCCTCCATCTGCAAAGCTCTGGGCCAAGTCCTCAAATGCCACCGCTCTCGTTTGAACCGTGTGCCTCCCTCCCCCACTTGGAGACAGCTGGGATTCCGCGGGCCCTCCCGGACGCTCCCAGATAATCTCCCCATCTTAAAATCAGCAACCAGCAACTTCACTCCATCTGTGACCTCCCCTCCCCTCCCTTGGCCACGAATCCGAGCATAGTCCCAGGATCCAGGGATCAGGACGTGGATGTCTTTGGGGGCCACGACTCTGCCCCCCACAACCGCAAAGAGATCACACCTAGAGGGAGCCCAGCTGGGCCAGTTGTGCTCAGATTCCGCGCTCGTGAGGGAACTCAGAATCCTGCGTCCAGGTCAGAGGATCTGAGTGAAAAAGAAGTGGTTTGCCAGCAAATGCGTTTCCCTGTTTGCAGGGGCGAGACAGCGTGCGTCCGAGTTCCAACCGAGTGACGGCGAGAGCCAAGGTGACCGCTCAGCTCCTCGGACACTCCACCCGCTCTGTGCGAGCTGGGGACGTGGGCCTTATCTCAGGGGCGCAGTGGTTCTCTGCGTGCTCGGCAGCCCCCTGCACGATGCCCCCTTCAGCAGACAGAACTGGGCTCTGCACCGTGACTTGGTTTCCAGGAGCTGGAGCCGCTCACGTGTGGGGTCACGGTCAACAAGCAACTGAGTCCCTGGGGTCTCTTTACCCCCAGTGCCCCGAGCACAGCTCCCCCCGTCTCCGGCCCGTGCACACGCGTGTGCTGGCTGTGTGCTCTCTGCTCTCTCCTCCTGTCCCGAGCACGGCTCCCCCGTCCCCGGCCTGCGCACACGCGTGTGCTGGCTGTGTCCTCTCCAATCTCCCCTCCTGTCCAGGTCTGGGCACACCAGCCCAGCGCACACACAGCTGGGCAAGGACCTAGTGGCAAGGTTTTCTGCAATAACCACATGCCTTGAGTTCCCCTAAAGTTGGCACAAGTGTGTCCGCCCCTACCCACCCTGTAGGGCACACGTCATGGGTTCCAAACACTCAGACACCACACGCTCACCGAATCTGTGAACTCCAAGTGTCAGAGGCAAATGCAGGAGGTGTGGCGTGGGGCTGATTCTCCTTCCCTGATAAACAGCGGTCACGTGTGAGAGCTGGACCCCCCTCCCCGGACTGCTCTGTCTTCTCAGCCATCCCTGGGCGATTGCTGGTCACACTGTAAGCTCCCCGAAGACAGCTCAGGAACTACGTGGCGGCTGTGCTACTGGGTGAGTGGAAAACCACTGTAATTATACCTTCACGAAGCAGTCTTTTTGCCCCATGGGGCCCCTTGAGGCCACGGGGCATGTGCCCCCACACTCGAGGCCTGCCGGCCCCGGCTTCATCCACCAGTCCACAGGAGAGGTGAGTCCCCGCGCCAGGAGGCCAAGGGCGCCCAGGTGCAAGGGCCGTGGCTCAGCTGGGAGGCTCAGCAAACAGAACGCGGGACCACCCGATGGAGGGAGAGGCCAGCCCCTGAGGCAGGGCTCAAGGGAGGGGACATGAGGGAGGTGACCCCAGGCATGGGGCACATCCTGCTGCCATCACTGTCCCCCTGCATTGATAGTCATCACCTGTCATCCTGCTGTAGGGGACGTTTCCTTGGCCCTTCCCATGCACCCTGTGCTGTTCCAAACGCAAAATGCCTGAGCGCCTTCTGGCAGAGCCCGCTCGCCCGTCCTCTACCGCACAGGTGAGGAAGCGAGAAACGTCAAGACGGAGCGGGACGGGGGCTCCGGGCCGGTGACCCAGCTCCAGGGCCGGGCGTCCTGCCGGGCGTCCTGACCCGCCCTGCCCCGCACACCTGGGCGCGCGGCACTCCCTCTGCCGTGTGCTGAGCACCTTCCTCCCCTGCGCATCGCTCTCGGACTCCCTCGCCAGCACCTCCACGGGAGACCAGAGGCCAACAGCACCAGCTTCCCAGCCTCCTTCCCAAACCGGCCCCTCCCCAGGGCACGTCCCCCTTTCCCTTCTGGGCCGTGGAACGTCATAGCCACACTGCCACCTGGGGGTGGCAAAGATGTGGGGCAGCGTCGATGGGTCTGTGTGGTTAGGCAACGGGCTCCAGGGTTTGTCTCTGGAAGCCGACCCAGCACCATCCCAGCTGCAAAGCCTCGTCTTAAGGTCACCCACTGCCCCTATCTGCCCCCCCACCCGAGGCAGAACACAGGAGGAAACCGAGGCTGGGAGGGAGAATGGCTTTCCCCCAGTGCACAGCTGCTGGGCGAGGAGCTGGGTTTAGGCATTCCATTAGAGACTCCACTACAACCGCCCAGCAACGCCGCGGAGCGAGTCTGATCTGCTCAAGACAGAGTCAGGTGCAACCAGATGCCCTCCAAGGTCACCCGGCTCTCGGGCAGTGGGGCTGGTCCAAGCCCTGGCTCCATGACTCAAGGTCAGCGCTGCGCACCTGGCCACACTACCCCTGCAGCCGTTTTTAAAGGACAAATCTCAGGGATGAAGAGTTCCCTGTGGGCGATGCCTTTTACAGCGCTAGAGCTGAGAATCATTCGGGGTTGCAGGAAGCGCCTGGAATCACAGGCTTTTGGGCTAAGGACCTCCATGGGGGAAGGCGTGGGGGCTTGCCCAAGGTCACACCATAGGGAGCCACCTCCCTATCCTCTGCTCCCCTGCCCTGCTGCCCTGTGCTCTCGAGCTCGGGGGACGCCCCCTGCCCCCCAGCACTGGCCACTCACGCGGGGGGTCTGCAGTCCGACCTCGCCCACCCGTCTCGTTCTTGCAGCTTCTGGGCCCGACACTGCTGGACGAGAAGCTAAGCCCGGTTCCTGGCACTGTCGACCGATCCCCACCCCCCTAATTTGGCTGTCAATGAGCTGCTTTCTACTCTGTAGTAATTAGAATGTTTTTTTTTTTTAAAAAAATCGGCCCAGGCGGCTGAGTGGAAGTGTTTATACTGCTACACAGAGCCGAGTGGGGCTTTTTTCAGTGGAAATTAAAGTCAATGAAGGACCGGGTGCCCGTGGGGTGTGGTGTCGCCAAGCTCAGCCGGTGCGTCCGTGCCAAGGACGCCCCGTTTCCCTCTCTTTCCACTCAGACAAGCCCTTGCTGGCCAGGGGCGGCTGGGGGAGGTCGCCGTGCCTCTGGCCCCAGGGCTGTGAGGACCTTGGCGGGGGCAGGGTGTTTGAACGCGGGCAAGGATCTGAAAAGGACTTTTCTGGCCCTGGATCCAGCAGCCAGGCCCGGAGGGAGCAGACAGGCCTGGTCTCTCCATTGGGCCAGGATATCTGGACGGATGCTGGGCTCCCACGCCGCCTCCACCCAGGATCTGACCCCACAGAATGCCTGGTCTCGGGCCCCGCTTCCTGGCCGGTCCCTGGCCCTGACCCGGCACGGCAGCTGGCACCAAGCCCATGAGTCAGAGCCACAGCTTGTGGAAGGGGGCCACAGAGCAGGTTAGGACACCCCTCCCCCCGAGGCAGGGCCGTCCCCTCTCCTGCCCCCCCTCCCCCACAGGCCCAGGAAGCTGAAGTACAAGGGCCAAGGGCACCAGGAGCCTGAGCAGCAGAGCTGGATTTAAACCCAGGAACGGACTGGGGGCGGGAGGGTTCTTTTTAGTTCTTTACAATCTTTTTTAGGGATGTTGGCAGCTGAGGTTTAGGAACTAGGACATGGAGAAGAAAGACCTGTGGAGCTCAAGGAAGCCGCCCTGTCGTGCAGGAGGGCAGCCGGGGCCCTTCGAGCTTGGCGCCGGCCGACCCAGCGGGCAGACCACGATCCAAGGTCCCAGGAATCAGTGGATTCACCCCTGCAAGGGTTGGGGTGCAGGGGGACGGCGACCCCGACGGTGCTGATAGATCATACGGAGGACCCCCCGCCAAGACCCACTCTCTGCAACCCACCGACCTGCTGAGAGGTCGGGCGCCCCCCAGAGAGGCTACAGGTCCCTGACCCACGCCAGGGTTGGGAGGTGGTCCTGGCTCGACGGTCACAGCTCGGTTTCCCTTGGCGCAGGGGGTGCTCCGTCAAGGAGTGGCGGCTTCCTTGAGCAGGGGGCCGAGCCCCCCGGCCGGACTCTCACCCACTAGCAGTCTCCCGTCCGCTCTGCTTCCCCGAGGAGGAGGGAGCGGCTGGTGACAGTCCTCAGCACAAGTTGAAGGAAGGAGGAAGGAGTGTGGGACCTGAAAACGCATATGGTGTCTTGCCCTCAGCGTTACGGTGCCGAAGGAGCACACCGTCCATTTGATGTAAGAAAAAACAAACCAAACCAAACCCCTCCAAACTGAACCCCAAAGACCCATGCTTCCTAGAACGAGGTGCACTGCCCTATAGCCGTGTGCAGGGGCACTTCCCCTGACATTTGTCCGGTTGGAGACGACACAGGGATCCCAGACCACCTATGCCTTCAGACGGAACCGATCCCAGGGCAGATGCCCTCCCCTGGAGTTCACGCCCTGCCTCCTACAGAAGAGACACCCGAATTGGTCTGAAAAGCCCACCGGCCTCTCCACGGGGCTCTTGAGAACACGGAAAAGCCACGGGGGCTCTAAGAGCGGCCGCGACCGAGCCCTCAGGCACGACCCGACGGCCCCTTTGATTTCCCCTTCTGCACCGGGAGCCGCGGAGAGCCGTTCCGGAAACAATAGCCTTCTGCGGGGAAGCACAGCCACAGAGACGCAGGAATTCTAACCACACGCCAAGTGCAGAGCGATCGCCTACACAGCCAGCCGCCCCGTCTGAGCCGGTGCCCGCGGGACTGCCGGGACCGCGATGCTGGCAGAGAACAAAGACAGCACACCACCCCGAAGCGGCTTCGGGGGGCCGCACCGTACCTCCGAAATGAACTTTCTTCTTGAACCGTGAATTCTCAGCCATCATCTGCAGCCTGGGTGTGACCATCTCAGGCGGGTCCCACAGCCGCGCTGGGTCCACGCGGGGACCGCGTCCCCGAGGCCGGCCTCATCTACTATTGTCTGTTAATCCAAGACGGGGTGGGGGGGGAGGGGGATTAAAAAAAAAAAAGTTGCAGCCCTCCGGGGTCGAAATTGCAGAAGAAAAAGGGAAAGGGGCTCAGAAGAAGAAGGAAGATGGCTCCGGAGCGCTCGATCCACAGGGAAGCTCACCAAATTGACTTTTTGAGACCGCACACTGGATCGGCGGAAAATCCAGTTCTTTGACACAAGTTGTAAGCTCCAGATTGGAGCCTGCGTCCTTCCACTTCCCACTGTACCAGGGACGGTTCTTTCTCCTAGTGCCGGTTTCCATGGCAACGCATCAGTCACTAGTCTAAATGCGTTCGGGTGAAGGACGCCAGGAAAGCCAGCACAGTTGTGCATGCCATTAGCGGGGAGAGGAAAATGGTTCAACCCGGCTATTAGCACGGGGCCGAGGTAACACTTAGCGGCTTTGTTATCCTCGTTCCGGGTAATTGCTTTCTCATTTATAACACTCGGCGTGTCCTCTGTCTCGGCACTCCCAGAGCCCCGCGGGCCGTGGGGACAGCGGGCAGCCAAGTCCATCATGGCCCCACCACCCCCGTTGAGCCCAGCGGCAGAGGGAAGGGAGCGCATCACAGTCAAGTGGGTCCTGGGGACGCCTGCCCCCGACCCTGCATCCCCGGGGGAGGGGGTGGCTCGGAGTCTCAGGAGGCACGGAGGGATTTGGGGAGAAGATCCAGGGACACGCAGGAGAGCCAAGGCCATGGTCTGGAACTGGGGGCTGGACCCGCCTCCCTCCCAGCAAGGCCCTCCTCCTCCTTGCTTAGAAAGGAGGTATCAGCGGAGAGGACAGAGGCTCTCCCTCCTTGTGGCCATTTGTCCCATTTGTCCTTGCTTTCTTCTTTTCAGTGGCCACCATGGGCTCGGTGCTCGGCCTCAGACGAGACGAGACGAGACCCCTCGCCCTTCTGGGCTGTAGGCTTCCGGTTGGTTAGAAAATGGGTGGGAAGGGTGTTCATTCTTCACGAATGTTCTCTGGATCCCTGGGGACTGGCAGGAGCCAGATCCCGGCTTTGCTACTCACTGGCCTCCTGACCCGGGACACGGTCTGGTTCTCCTTGTCAGATGGAGCGAAGGGCTTCTCTGTAAGATATGTGCTGAGCTCACCGCGCCGGGGAGGAACACGAGCACCCTGTTACCCGTACACTTGGCCTGGCGTGGCGGGGAGGCTCGGCCAATGCCACCCACGTTCACCCCTGACTCGTGGTACGACTTTGCCTTCACATCCCGTTCACCCGACCTTGCCAGAGAAAACGCGCCACAAAGAATCGGACAACTCTGGGCCGGGAGACGTCAAGTGACGGAGCCAGGCCACACAGCCCGGTGAGGGTGAACCTGGACCTCGACCCCAGGTCTCTCGACCTAGCTCTGGACCAGCATCCCACACCTCCCGCCTCGGGGACACTCCTAGGGGATGAGGGGCATTCGGCGCCCTGTGCTCAGCTCTCAGCTGATGTGGGGAGGAGCACCCGGGGGGGGGGGGGCGTGCCTGTGAAAGGCATGGGTTTCACACCCGGGACATATGACGTGCGTCTCTACTTGGGCGCCCCAGCAAATCTCAACCCATCCCCTCGTCCTGGTGGCTGGCAGCTCAGTGGGAGGCCACGTGACCTTGGACCGACACGGGTTCTGGCCTCTCTGGAGTCCTTCCTCCCACCCTGGGTCTGACTGGTCTCTCGGCAAATCAGGGGTCACGAAAATAGCCTGTGCCTGGCACGCGAGAGGCGCGGGGGGCTGCCGCTGCCGCTCCCCGGGAGGGATTTCAGTGGGAGGCAGAAGCGCAGAGACAGAGACGGAGGGTAAAAATAGCGCGGGCGGGTTTTCCACAACAGCACCGGCCCCCTTTCCCCAGCGCTCGGCACCGCGGCACACGTCCCTCTGCACTTGGCATCTCAAAGGCTCGTGTCCTTGGAGGCACCCTGTCTCCCCGGGACGGTGAGCAGCTCGCGGCTACACACGGAAGGGAGCCTCCGCCCTCCCCCTCGTGTTCTCAGCCGGCTGCAGGCGAGCCCGGAGCGCTGGGCGGAGGGCTTGCCCGTCCTGCCCCGTGACCTGCGGCCCATGTCTCTTGCTATGTGAGACGTGGCTTCGCCATCAGGAACACCGCATGGGCAAACGCGTGTCCTCTCGTGAGGACTAACCCAAGCAACAGAACGCTGGGTGGTGGGTCTGCTGGCAGAGGCACAAGAGACCCACGGACGCCCTCACATGCCCGCCAGGTGCACCCAGGTGCCATGTGAGCTGTGAAGGACCGTGCAAACGCCACTGCATGGGGGCTGCTGCCTGCCCGCCCGGCCCAGCGCAGAGGTGGACGTGAAGTCACATGCGTGCGTGGACATCCTCCTTCCTGTGCCTCCTGGAGAGACAGCAAGGGATTAGCTCTGTGTCGTGGGGTCACGGGGCCCTGCGTCTGCGTCCCTCCCCGATGCCCACGGGTGACGGGGCTTGAGGAACGTGCAGAAACCCTATGCTGTGTTAGGGACTGAACCGCGTCTGCTCCGTGCCCCAGTCTGTACCCCAAAGCCCCCGCCCATCACCGGACGGTGTTCGGAGGCGGGGACTTTAGGATGCGGTCAGGGTTGGATGAGGTTAGATGCGGGGGTAGGGGTCCGTGCCGGGATTACTGCCCCCGCAGGGAGCAGAGCACATTGGAGTTCACTCTCTGCAAACCAGGAGGCCCGCCCTCGCCGGGTACAGACCCTGGACTCCCGGCCTCCAGAACTGCGAGGACCAACATTGTCTGAGCCCCTGGTCCGTGGTGCTCTGTTACCCGGCCTGTGAGGACGGTGGCAGAAGGAGGGGATGGGAAAAGGGCCGTCTCCTGGGGGTTGGGGAATGATGCAGGGGTGCGGGGCAGCACCCAGGGCACCTGAGCTGGGAACAGCCCTCCCACCTACCACGCACGGACAGCCTGGGGGCCCACGGCGCTCCTTGGGCGGGAGCGGTGAAGGCCACACAGCTGCGTCTAGTAACTAGGACACCGGGCAGGACGGGCGAGGGTGCTCTCGAGGCCTGTAGGCACACCTGTGCACACACGCCGTGGGGAGGGATGGAGGACAGGCTGGGATTTGGAATTGTCCTCTTTGGGGGAAAACATTTCAGACCCAAAGCTTTTTCCGTCCAGAGCCCACAGGAGCCTCGTTCTCTCCACGACACCCCAGGCCCAGGCTTCTGCCGGGGGGCTGTGCTCACACTCCGCGCTGAGTCTCGCCTGCGGTACCTTCTCTCAGCCACCCCGTGCGCCAGGACCCTGGGTTCCTCTCCCCAGGTACACGGAGACAGCTGCGGCGACAAAGTCCTCTGGCCGGCCCGACTCCAGCTCCGCTCCCCTCAACGGCCGTGGCCCCTCCCAGCCACACTCCCTCCCCTGCCTTGGGTGCGAACACCCGGGGCCCAGCGCGGGGATCTGGAGGGCAGTTCTCAGTGTCCGTCCTCTGGGTTTCATAGGTGACCCAGAGTTCCACGCAGAAGTCACAGGCTGACAGGGCTCGGGAGGCCGTGAGCAGGACAGCAGGCTCGAGATGGGGGCAGTGGTGAGCTCGGGCCCAGGGTATCGGACATGCCATGCGAACCCCGCTCTGCAGGAGGCTTTGCTCCCTCCGAGTGCAGCCGCAGGCGGAGTTGGGCATCGCCCTGTGAGCTGCAGGCCTCCGGCGGTAGCTCCTGGGGTTCCTGAAGAACCATGGGGCTCAGCGCGGTCGGCCCGGGCCGGGAAGGGGGCACACACACGCTGAGGGCAGTCGCCCGGCGCCACGCGCCTCCGGAGGCCCTCCGCCAACTTCCAGGGTGTGGACGGCCTTTCTATAACGCTCTGAGCATGAGCCTACGTCCTTGCCACGTAAGGCACTGAGCGCGTTTGGCGTGGACCAAATCCATGCTGGGTTCTTCAGGAAGGCCAGCGGCGCCCACATCGAGGGAGAATGCCCTGCTTGTCTGGAGCTTTGGCACAACTGTGCGCAGGTTCCTGAGACAGCACCTGTGGGGGTGGGGCTGCTCCAGGGGTCTGGGCATCTCCGTGGGCGCTGGGGCCACCACGGGGATTCTCGGTGCCAAATGTGGACGCACCGACACGAAATTCCTGCACCATCCCGGGTTGCTTCCTCCAGGCCTGGGCAGTAGGGTCGTCGGCCATCCGGGGCACTGGCTGCCCCGTCCCCGGCCTTACCAGGCTGTCCGGGGCCGGTGTGAGCACCGTGTTCCCCAACTCCCCGCCAGAGGCAGCAGGTGAGGTCTGGCGCGGGGCACGGCTATGTCTGAACTGATCTGCATGTCTCTGGCGGGGACGCTGTATCCGACGGTATCCACGGAAAGTTCCCGCACACTGGGGAACGCCTCTTTGTTCTTAACGCACCTGTAACACGAGTCCGCCGTGCCCTGAAGCGACCGAGCTGTGGGTGACACCACCTTCCTTTCCGTTCCTCCAGCCCATCCGGTGCGTTTGAGGCCGATTTCACGTATCCCGTCCCCTCTGTTGGAAGCGCCAACAGGGATGTTTGTTTTCTTTGACTGGGCAGGATTGACAGAGGGCGTGACACTGAATTTTTAGATTTAAGTGTATGGTGCATTTTTTACTGTAAGGTTTTCACTTAAGATCATCAAAGGATCCTCGCACATAACGCTTTCAAAAATGGGTGCATCGTGTCTCTCAGAGCTGAGACAGGCAGGGCTGCCGCCCGGGGGCTGAGAATGACCGAGCCGTATGCACGGGTCAACGCCTCTGTCTCCACCTGCGGCACGTGGCGGTGAAAGCCGGAGGGTCACGGAAGCATCTCTCTGCTGAAAAGCAGGACTTGGGACGTCCGCAAAGTATTGGCAGGACCCGGTGGGCTCTGGGGGGAGTCTAAGCCTGCAGACATAGGTTTGGGATCATGAAGGCTTTCTGAAGGAAGCTAGAGGAAGCTCGCCACGGCCGACCATGAGAAGCTCCAGGTTTCACTGTTCTGTCCGGTCCCTACTTTCCTTTCCCTTTGGGGGACTTTTTACAAAGGGCCGTCAGACCCCATTCTGAGTTAAAACACATGCCAGTGGTCCCTGTGGAGCACAGACCTGGGAGCCCACCTCCCTGGAAGAGTCCCTCCACGTGAGCATGACTCGCTTTTACCAGCAGAATACGGCAGAGGATGTCTGCGGGGACACGGCTGTGTCGTACGCGAGGTCTTAGCGTCCTCTGCTGCTGGAGGCTCTCACTCACTCGCAGGTGAGCGTCTTGGGGAATCCTGCCTGGGAGCCGCTGTGGGCCACTGTGGGGGGCCTGCAGCTTCCAGTCAGAAAGACACGCAAACCCTCGGCCCTGCGAAGGCGGAGAACCGAGTTCTGCTGAAAACCCGACACAGCTTTGACGTGACCCCTGCCCAGGCAAGCTTCCAGATGAGAATGCAGCCCCGCGGCCACACGGGGGGAGGCCTTGCCGAGGACCCAGCCAAACCATGCCCCACTCCCAAGTGGAGAAACTGAGGTCATGAGCTCCCGCTCATGCGGCTGTTTGCGGTGATGCTGTTCTACAGCAGGAGGGGGCTGAGGTCCCATTTGGTTTCAGCCTAAGAGATACAGCAAGTGTCCCTGCTTGCTGCGACAGGCTTCACGTAGCCCGTGGTCAGATGCGCTCCCCCAGGCTCCGGCAGGTGCAGAGACAGAGTGAGGCGCAAATCGAGGAAGACACAGAGGACAGGCTCCCCACCCTGAGATTTGCTGAGCCAGCATTCCCCTAGACACTCCCGTGAGCACCCTGGGGGTGGACGCAGGACACGGTGCCTCCTCACAGCTTAGCCTCTAGCCCCGCCGGTGCGTGAAAGGGGAAAAAATAAGCCCACGAACCCAACCAAACCACGACTCCTTGTGAGAGCTGTATCTGGGAGCCCCCGAGTTCATGCTTACATTTGATCAGGAAAGAACCAATGGAGGAGCACTTTTCACTGTGCATGTACGTGTGTGTGTGTGTGTGTCTGTGCGTGCATGTGCATGCACTGGAAAATGTGCATGGGCTCACACGCACATGTGTGTGCACTAGAAGATGTGTGTGCATGGGCTCACGTGAATGTGTGTACAGTAGAAAATGAGTGCGTGGGATCACGTGCACACGTGTGTGCTAGAAGATGCATGTGTGCATGGGCTCACATGCATGTGTGTGTGCTAGAAGATGTGTGTGTGCACTGGCTCATGTGCATGTGCTAGAAAGCGTGTGCGTGGGCTCACATGCATGTGCGTGCACTGGAAAATGCGTGTACATGGGCTCATGTGAACACATGTGTGCTAGAAGATGTGTGCACTGGCTCATGTGCACATACGTGTGCTACAAGATGCATGTGCATGGACTCACGTGCACGTGTGTGTGCTAGATGTGTGTGCATGTGCTCACATGCATGTGCGTATGATAGAAAATGCGTGTACATGGGCTCACGTGCATGTGTGTGCGTGCTAGAAGATGCATGTATGTGGGCTCACATGCACGTGTGTGCACTTGAAAATGCACGTACGTGGGTTTATGTGCACACGTGTGTGTGCTAGAAAACATGCATGAGCACATGTGTGCAGACACTTGTGTGGGAACTACTGCGCGAGGGGACTGCCGTGGCCGAGCACCTTCTCAGACTCTTGTGGGGTGTGTGCGGGGCTTCTCCTTCGATCTCACGTCGTGTCATGCTTTCGAAATAGCAGTGAGGGAGCCAGGCAGAGGGTGCAGGAGGCTGTGAGCTCCCTGAGCGACCCCGGTAACCACACCTGCACAGAGCTGTGTGGGCGCACCTGGGCTCAGGGTGAGTCCAGGCACCTCAGGGCAGGAATCCGAGCCACCCCTGTGCCCAGAAAGCCCCACCACTCAGTGCTCGGGAACAGAGACGTCTCTCAAGACCTAAGGAGCCCATGGGGCAGCAAACACCTGTCGGGAGGTGGCCAGTGCGTTTTTGCCCACGGACCCTACGGGGGAGGGGCGGGCATCTGAAGACGAGTTAACAGAGACAAAGAAAAATCTTCAAGAGCGTAAACACCCAACCAAACCCGGATTTCAGACCACAAGGAAGGAAACCAGGACTTGCAGAGTGCCTACTGTGTGTCACGCGCTCGCCTGGATTAGGAAACGTAGGAAAAAAAAGATCAGTATAGCTGGAAAACGGTGCTCCAAAGCTCGATTCTTTGGGGGAAAATCCCGACACGAAGATCGTTACAAGACTGTCATTAGTCTACGTAAGAGAGGCCAAAACAAGTCTACTGCGGCGCGCGCTAAAGGAGCTGGTGGGTTTTTCTTTTAACTGCAAGGAATTTTAGTGAGTAAATGTTTTCCTACAATATTCATAAATGCCACTAACGCCCTAAACCAGCACCGTTTAACTCATTTGCAGCTGGTTCTGTGTCATATTTAAAGTGAATCACTCTGCAGTGTTCAGGGGCTCTTACAAGTGGAGAGTGCTGGGAACCGTGTCCCAGGATGCTAGGGCGGGGACACAAGACGGACTGCCAGCGGCGGGGACCCAGATGCTCCCCTCCAGGCCGGCCGCCTCTTCTCCGCGCCAGCTGGTGCGCCGGGCCGGCGGGGTCCTCAGGGACCCATCGCTCAGACCCGTGGGTCTCACTCGCACAACCTCGCCCTGAAGTGGTCCCTGCCCCCGAGGGCAGAGCAAGAGAAGCAGGGACATTGGCGGGGAAATGCCAGCAGCAGTAACAGTGGCACAGCCGACCACAGGCTCTCTTCGTGCCAGCGCACAGTGGTGCCCTCGTTCCCAGTCTTCACGGACCCCCAGTGCCGTCCTCAGACAGCCGACAGCCGTGCAGGACGGATGGACGCGAACCTCGGGAAGGGAAACCTTGGCAGCACCGTCTGTCCATCTTCACGAGCGCTGGAGGCAGCCTTGATCTTATAATGGGTCCTGTCCCACTTGCGAGGCCGCCACCAGGGGCCGCCCGTCCCAGGGTGCGAGCGTGTTGTCACTCGGCGGTGGCCCACGGGGCAGTGCCGTCTACAGTCCGGCAGTGCTGGCCCAACCCAGCAGGGCCGTCTCTGCTCCACGCCCGGCCAGCTCCTCTCACCTGGGCTTCTTTCCAGTCATATGGGGGGCGGGGAGTGGGGTGGGGGGCTCTGGAATCCCTTTGCCACTTACAGGGATGGTCCGTCTGCTCCAGTGACATCTTGGGTCTCGTCTAGAGTCCAGTCCAAAAGGCAGGTGAGAGCGGGAGCCCCTCCCTCTCAGGCCCTCCTCCCAGTAGGTTGGAGGGGCGCTGGCTCCCAGGGGCTGGAGACACAGGTTCTTAGCCCCGAAGCGGCTCCCACCTGGGCAGCCGTGGTGGACAGTCTACAAGAGCAACTGCGTCCACTGCCCTCCGGCATCCACGTCTGTACCCCCTCCCCTCCTCCCCACCCTGTCCCCCACTGTCCACCATGTGGCCTGAACTCCGTCCGCCCCGCCAGAGAGCCTGGACGGTCCAGGCGATGCTGACCCACAGGTACGGCATCAACCACCCTGAGCCAGCCCCCGTCGGGATTTCAGGAGGCCTTGTTCTTGAACGGTGCACGGCTGCCCGGTCCCCAGTCTCCGGCTGGGCTGCTGGACACGTGCGGCCCGGGCATCACCGCCAACCACCGCTGGAGGCCACAGATGGAGCCTGGCCGGGAAGAGCGGCGCCTCCCAGCGGAGCCCGGCCCCGCCCGCTCCTCCACGCAATCCTGTGACAGGGGGTTGTGGGGCCCGCCGCGGAGAGTCGGGGTTGATCGGCACGCAGGGAACATCCTGAGGGTTCCATCGGTTTCCTGACTCTGGGGAGGTCGGCTGACCCCGCAGCAGCGGTTTCACTGTCTGTGAGATGCCTGGGACGGTCCCTGCCCTTTCTCCCGTGGCTGCTGTAAGGGTCCCACCGTAACCACTGTTCATGCGAGGACCTCACAGTGCAAGGCAACGGCGTGGACGCATCGGCCTTGGAAGGAGGTCTGGAAAATGGAGCATCTCTTCCCAGGGGACCGCAGAGCTTCCTGTGAGGTTTGCCATGGGGATGTGGGGTCTCCCTGACTGACTTCTGTGCACTTCCTGAGGTTTCTTACCGCTGAGGTGGGGGTTGCCCGTTTTGGGACATGAGAGGCACCGTTGTCCAACAGCGAGCATCCTGGGAGTTGGCGCCCTAGAGAAGGTGCTGGAACCCTCACTCTACAGCCTGGCCCAGGCCACGGCCACAACCCAGTTCATGCCCTCGGGCAAGACTTCCATCCTTGTTTGTAAAGTGGGTGCTGTACCCCAGCTCTGCACCCCTTGAGACAGGTGAGAAGGGGAGAGGAGACAGAGCTGGTTAAACTTGGGGAATGCCCCGAGTTACGGCTCCAGATAAAGCACCCCTTTCCTCCTGGGGGGGTCGGCTGTGCCCAGAAATGTTCAGCTGCTGGCTGGGCACAAAGACATCTTTCCACCATGACAGCCTATGGGCCGGGGTCCCTCCGTGCACCAACACCCATGATAAAAGGGAATTTACGAAGCAACCGACACAGGAACAGAGGCAGAGTCATCTCCTGACCATTCTGTTAGCTAACATTCTTCAAGAGTCACTCCCAGGGCCTGACAAAGGCACTTCTGTGTCTGCCGTGCTGTAAATGCTTTAAATGAGGAGAATAAAGGAACACGCAAGCATCCTGTGTTGGGCGGGGCACGAAGACACAGGTGCAGCCCGCCCCTCCCTCCCGCTCCGTTTACTATCACCATAGAGACTGAGTCGCAGGGAAAACCAGCCGCCAGGGAGGGCAGAGCCTGGTTCCTAACACCGGGTGGTGGCACCACCCCTGCTTGCTGAGGACATGGTGGGGGGGGCGCGTCCCACTCCTGCACGGATGCACTGGGGCTCTGCTGGGACCAGAAGCAGCACAAAGCCTTCTTCTGTGATGAGTGGGGAGGGGCGCAATTGCTTCTCAGGCAGTGGGGGGCCCCAGGTGCTGTGGTCTGGGACCATCACACTCAGCTCATCTGGGGGACTGCGGCCCTCCAATGGCCACTTAGCTAACGACACCCTGGCAGCTGGCCCCTTGCCCATTTGCCAGGCACGCCTGGGACACGTTGTTAGAAGTAGGGCCAAATCCTAGGGCTCCAAGAAACCCGAAATGAAAACCACCACCCTAGGGCGCCTGGGAGGAACGGGGCCAGGCTCGTTAGCTGGGCTGTACAGGCAGAGAACATCTATTTCCACCCAATCAACACATCTGCCTAGAAAGAAACACGGTCCCAGCAACCGCATTCATGCAGCATAGACGACGCACGGTCTTTCTGTCCTTCGAGGGGCCGTGCTGCAATGACTACATCACCCCAAACTCAACTTTCTTTAAAGAACAACAAAAGCGAGTTCCAACAACTTTTCGTTACACTCAGACCCCTGTGCGTACCCTCTGCCCACATAAGGGGCAGCAGCCCACGTCCACCAGGGGCTCGGGGCATGGCTGGACCAGCAGGGGCTGCCGAAACACTCTGCTCTGTGAAGATGCCGGACACAAGTGGCCTTGTACTGAGTGACGTTACTTAGACACGATGTCCACAACAGGTCGCTCCACGGAGGCAGAAAGCGGCGGTTGCCAGGGCCGGGCAGGGGGCGGGGTCGCTCACGGGGACGGGGTTTGCGTGATGAGCACGCCGCGGAACCAGACGGCGGTGGTGGTCGCACAACTCTGGGAAGGAGCCAAATGCCAGGGACCATGCGCTTTCAGCGATGGCGTTAGGATAGTCAAATGACGTCTCAGTGCAGCGTCAGCAGAAGCAACAAGGTGCGTGGGTGGGCCCGTGCCCGATGTCCCTGGTCCCAATCCCGCTGCACCATGCATGGCTTGAAGACTCGGGGTGAGCCACCAGCCTCTCTGTGCCCCAGTTTCCTCGCCTGCCACAGTCCCCAACCCGGGCATAGGTGCGGGGCCGCAGACGAGCAGGGAGAACCTCCTGCCAGCTGCTACTGCCCCTGAGGCCCCAGACCCGAGGCGGAACAGACTCCCGTCCGTGGAGGCTCCTGAACACGTTGGAGCCTGCATGCCCGGCGTGCACCTGGTCAAATCCCCACGCTGTGCCTTTCTAGGCTGACGGTCGCCCCTTCCCTGCGCCTCCCTGTGCCCTCCCCGCTCATATCTCCCGTGTCACCAACTCTCCTTCCAAGAATGGCCTCTCCTCCAACTGCTGTGCCCGGAACCTCCCTTCTCGACCCTTCCTACTCCTGGTTGTTGTTCTACGGAGGTGGGGTTCACGTAATACATAAAGCGAGACATTTGGGAGTACAGGTCACAGAGTGCACCCAGAGTCATGCAACCGCCACGTCCAGAATGTTCTCGTCACCCCAAAAGGAGACCCCAGGGCCCACTAGCGGTGGCTGCCTGCTATGGACTGAATGGTGTCTCCCCCCTATAGTCATGTCAAGTCCCCACTCCCAGTGTGACTGCCCAGATGGGCCTTAACGGTGGTAATTAAGGTTCGGCGAGTCATGGGGGGTGGGGTTCTGGTCAGATAGGTCCCTGTGGGGGAGGAAGGGACAGAGAGCTCTCTCCACGCGCCCACAGAGGAAAGGCCACGTTAAGACCCAGCGCGGGCGGCTAGTCGGCGACAGAAAGAGGACCGTCCCCAGGAGCTGAGTTTGCTGCTCCCTCGATCTTGAGTTCCAGTCTCCGGATGAGTGATTAACGTTCCCCAATGACCCATCTGAAATGACCCCGATCTGCGGGACTTTGTTAGGCAGCGAGGGCTGACTGTGATGCTCCCGCCCCTCCCCCAGCCCTGGCCCCTAGCAGCTGCTCGGCTGTTTTCCATCTCTGTGGAGGGGTCTCCTCTGGGTGTTTCACATCCGTGGGGCCACATGGCACGTGGCCTCCTGCACCCGGCTCCTTCACCCTGTGGGATGATTTCGAGGGTCACTCACACCGCAGCAGGCGTCGGTGCTCCGTCTCCCCCCACAGCCGGCTGGTACCCTGAGGTCTGTGTGCACGGCTGCGTTTGCGTGTCCATCCCCTGGTGGCGGACACTCGGGTTGTTTCTGCCCGTGGGCGGCTGCTGGCCCAGCAGCCCGTGCGGGCACCTCTTTGCCAAACGAGTGAACCCGAGCGAGTGTCTTCTGCACGCCGGATGCTGCCGATGGAGGCATGACTAAGCCCAGACGAGGGCATGGGCTGCTGGAGAGACAGACGTGGAACAGATCATCACAACAGAGTGGGCTCGGCTGTGACAGAGAGACGTGTCATGTGCTACGGGAGCAGCCGACAGGGCTGGCAGTGACGAGGGCTGTGCCGGAAGTGCAGACAGGAGGGGCAGTCCCCACTGGGCCTTGTAGGATGAGTAGGAGTTTGGCAGACGGGCAGGTAAAGGAAGGGCGTCCCAGGCAGGAAGAACAGCACGGAGACCCAGAGGTATGAAAGAAGGTGGCATTTTTTCCACAGCAGCAAGGAGCTGAAGGGCTGGTATTATTGACAGTAACACTTCTTATTAACAGTTAATCTTGGCGTGGATCGTCTTGTAAGAACTCACTCCGAGCCTGTGTGCTGTGGGTCTAACGATCATCTTCATTTTAAGGGTGAGCACAGTGAGACCTTGGGAGGATCTCCCCTCTTTCCAGAAGCTTCACGACTATTCGAAGCAGAGCCAGGATTGGACTGGGGGCTCGGAAGGGCCACCACGGGCTCTTGAGGGTGGGCAGATGTGCGGGCCTGGGGTAGGAGTCAGCAAACCAGGCCCGCTTTTGGGCTACAATGCAGCAGGGGGAGCCGTGCAGACGGCGCATGTCCCCAAGAGACCGGTATTTGCTCTCTGGCCCACCAAGGCACTGTCTGCGGAGCCCTGGCCCCAGGGAAGGGCACTGAGACTGGCCAGGGGGCCGGGAGCAGGAGGCACCCTCTGGGGCTGGGGCTCAGGAAAGGGGACTGGCGTGGGGCCGGGGCAGAGGGAGATGCGGAAGGAGGGTCGGGCCAGGCCAGGCCGGGCCGGGCTGCCCCGCAGGAAATGACGGGGAGGAGATACAGAGGTGGGGGGGGCAACCGCTCCACCCATCACTCCCCCAGGCACCGCTGCTGAGTCCAGCCTGCGCCAGGCCAAGGAGGCACCGGGAAGCAGAGCAGGGCTGTGTCTCCCTGAGGAAGACCGGCAGAGCCGGGAGGTCATTCCGTGGTGGGGGTGGGGGGGCGGGGGAGGCCAGGCGCCATCCGAGCCATGTGGCAGGGGGAACGCTAGGCGGGAGGCACGGCCCGGGTGAAGGTATGAAGGCCTGACCCCACCGGCCCCGGGAGTGCAGCCTTTTCTAAGTTAGGAGATAGCAGAGCCGGCCGGCTCGGGAATGTTGTGCCTGATGATTCTGAGCAAGTGTTGAAGGATCAGAAAAACTAAAATCTGAGAGATGCTGAAGGAGCGTGTGGAGGCCACACTTGGAAGACACGCCGAGAGGCCCATCTCGTGACGGGGACAGGAGCGAGGAAGGTCAGCCCTTTGCCTCGCCCGGTGCGGCCGCACCTGTGCTGGGTCGGCCAGACCTGGTCGAGCGGAAGTCCAAGCTCCCCAGCGACGGGGTGTCCTTTAGCCACGTCCTTGCTAAGGATCCAGGGGGCCAGCACGGGTGGGGCTGGGGAGTGAGTGGACACAGCCTGTGCACCTGCTAGCCGGAGGGCCTGGGACTGGGGCCTGCGTCCCAGAGCCTGAAGGGGCTGCTGCCAGCCCTGCCTCCTGGAGGCCAGAGGGCAGCCCAGGGACCGCCGTGTCCGCCCCTGCGACCGCCCTGGAGAGGAGGACCCCTCGGGAAGGACTTCCTGCCACCACGCTCCTCAGGGCTCCCTCCCTCCCCAGGGGGCGGCCCTTCCGTGAACAGAGCGCATGCCCGCCGTGGCGCTGGGAATGGCAGGATATTTTAAGCAGTGCATGGGGAGTTCTGCGTTACCCTGGAGATGGGGTGGCTGCAGGCTTTGGCGGCCGCAGCGCATCTGTGATCAGCAGGGGGCCCGCACAGGGTCTGGGCTGGAGGGGCCACCACTCCCTTCTCTCGAGGAGGCCGGCGTGGGAAGGCAGAGGCGGCTGGGGCCTCTGCTGGTTTTAGTCCATGCTGTCCTTACTCAAGCCTCAGGGAGGGAGGCGAGACCCGAGCCATTGCCCAGGGCTGAGGCTCGGGGGAGGGTAAAGGACCCACTGAACTCAGCAGCAGAGGAATAGCGGCGGCCCCTGGCCGGGATGGAGGCGCTCCCGGGCCCGGCACGACCAGCTGGTGGCTGCAGGCAGGCGGGGAGGCTCACCCACTCCTCCGGGAAATAGTGACCGGGGGCTTCTCCCTGAGCCACGAACGTGACCTTACTTGGAAAAGGGGTCTTTGCAGGGTTACCCAGTTGGGCCCTAAATCTAATGAAAGTGTCCTTGTAAGAGACAGAAGAGACGTACAAACTGGGAGAGGCCAAAGGGCCACGGAGACAGAGGTTGGAGGGACAGGGCCCCAAGCCCAGGGCCACCTGGGGCCGCCCCGGGATGCTGACCGGGAGCAACGTTCATTAAGGACATCCTTGGGGCCAGGCACACCCTGAACACCGTACGGGAGCCCCACCGACTGCCACAAAGCCCTCTGGGCTCAGGGCAGCGTTTCTGCCATCCAGCCCATTGTTCAGACGAAGACCCAAGGCCTCGGGGCTCCAGGGACCAGGACACGCCCCTAGGAAGAAGGGGACCTGGGGCGTGAAGCCTGATTTCAAACTGTGTCCGCGGGAGAGGCGCGTGCCTGACACTGGGAGGCCGTGACCCCCCCGCACACAGGGCTCCGGGGAGAGGGGTGTGGCCCAGCGATGGAAGGTGTCACCGTGGCTGGTGTGGCAAGGGCCGGCACGGGGGGGCATCCCAGTGCGGGTCTCGCAGGGGAGCGGTGTGGGCTGCTGCACGGCCTCACCTTCTGGAAGGGCCCGGAACCCTCCGCTGGCTTTAGTCCATGCTGTCCTTACTCAAGCCTCAGTGACCGCAGCCACGGAAGCAGCCACTCGGCCCCTGGCCTCCGCCCGCCCTCCCTCCTCCGCATCTCCTCAGAGCTCCGGCTCTTCTGCTCTCGCTCCAATTCCTGCTTCCGCGCTCAGCTCCGAGCTCATCCTTGGTGACAGTGGCCCTGGGCAGGGACCTGTGACGCCCACGGTCCTCCCAACTCCTCCCAACCCATTTGGACACGGCCCCTGCCCCACTCTGACCCCAGTATTTTGTCATTGACTTCTAAGGTGGGGTCCCCCAAATTTCTATGTTGAATAGGCCTCGGGAGGCCCCCTGGGAGGTGGTCAGGGTCAGATGAGGTCATGGGGGGAGCATGATGGGATCAGTGCCCTTGGAAGAAGAGCTCTCACCCTCTGCCCCGTGGAGGCACCACGAGACTCGGCCTCCCAGACAGCGGGGTGTCGGCCTGCTCTGTGTCCCCCGAGCACCTGCCTCACACTGGGGGCTGCACCACGGGCTCCACAGGGAGCCCTTCCGAGCCTCCCAGCAGCCTCGTGAAGGAGGTGGCACTGGGCCCCCCGTTCACAGATGGGGGAACTGACTCGTGCGGGTGATTCTGACATGGGTGGTAACCTGCCCGTCACTGACCCTTAGCACCGACGTCCTTGTGGCTACCACATGGTATGTGTGGGGCAGGATGAGCCCAAGAGAACCCCGGAAAGTGATCGGGAGGACTAGGGCCCCCAAACCATGGCACAGACACCTACCAGTCCTGGGGGCTTGGGGACAGAGCGAACTTCCTATGGCACCTTTCCCCCTAGGCCACACCCCCTGGGGCATGGCTGCTCAGAGTGGCGGCCGCCAGTGCTGACTGGCCGGGGAGGCGGCCGGGCCCCAGATGGTGGGCCTGTGAGGGACAGCCAGCCCGGGTGGGGCTGCGGCCACTCCTCCCACAGACTCTCCCACCTCGAACGTTCAGAAGACGGATGCTTCTAGAATACAGGCTCTGTGGGGCCAGTTCTCCTGCACACAGATGGCGAGAAGGCCTATCATTTGCTCCTTGTCAGTAACAAAAGTTGGCACATGAACGAAAAAACAGAAAAACTCCATTTGCTAATCCAGCTCCAAAGTAGAAGTGTGCAACAGAGGCGGCACGGGGCACAGAGTGAGGGCTCGGCTCTGGACCAAGCGAGGAAGGCCCCTCGGGGCCCCGCGCCACGGGCCAGACGCACGGCTCGCCGTGATACCAACACCCACTCACATCCCCATTATGAAGTCCTGGGAGGATGGCGTGGTCCACCTGGCAGGACAGGACCCTGGGGCCCAGAGAGGGGGGCTGAGCTGTCCGAGGTCACACGAGGAGTGAGCTCCCACTCCCCCAGGACCAGAGCCACTGGTCTGTCTCCCTTCTGCATGTTATGGTCAGAGGGAGGAGGAGGGACCATCTGGAGCCACCCCAAACCTGGGGCTGGGTCTGGAGAAGTGGCCTGGTCTCCGTAGGAAGCTCCCGTCTTGGGTTCCCCTCATGGTCTCACTCCTCCCACCCACACAGAGGAGCGTTTTCTTCTTGCAAAATGAAGCCATGTGCTCTGGAGGGTGCATGACAAAACAAAAGGTTCCTGGTCAGGACGGATAAAGGAATTTGGTCAAGAGCCACGAATGTCCTGTTGGAACTCAATTCTAGAAAGTGCTGGGGCCAGACCCCCAGTGCCCTGGTTCTTAGCGATCATGGCAAACCCTCCCCTGCGGTCCTGTGCCGTGACCAGTGGCATCCGAGAGCCCATGACGGGAACCTTCTGGAAGGGTCTCCGATTTGGGTCTAGAGAGAAATCCATGCAGGAGAAGGGCTCGGGGTACCGTGGCCTGTGGTGTCCACGGCTGAGGGTACCTCACCCAGCCATAGGAGCCTCGATGGCAAGAGGCATCACATATCACGTGGCTGGACAAAAGCCTGCAAGTGTGTCGTCCAGACTTCAAAGCGGCTACGGCACAACATTCTAGGAGGGGCCTGGCAGAAGCGCCATGGGTTTCAGAAATGCCGGGAGGTGCAGCACATCCCAGAGTCACAGAACCACGGGAGCTTCGGGGGACGTGGGAAACTCCTGAGCCTGCCCTAAGTACAAACACGTGACCCGTTTAGTCGACCAGCGAGGTTCTTTTGTGCAGGTTAAAGGGAGGGTGAGTACGCAGAGTGGCCCCGGGGCCCAGGGAGAGGCGGCCGCATGCGGACCGGGATCGAGGGGGGCGCAGGCCTTCCAGGGACTCTCCACGGGGAAGACCACGCCAGGCTCTGCCTGGAAGCCCCTGCAGTCCACAAACGTGCCTCTTTCGGTCAGCTCGGTTTAGTCCCAAATGCATCCTACTACGGCAGGAGCCGGGGGCGGACGGAGGGACGGCCACCAGATGTGCCGCCTCATCTTCCCCCAGCGGGCGGCTCACGAGCCCCCCAGTTGCACACACAGACCACCTCAAGACTGCGTGCAGGGCAGAGGGAGCCGATGAGCCGATGCCTGCCTTGCCAGAAAACATAGGGCTCACAGGAGGTCGCGGTAAACTATGGCCAAAGGTGTGAAATCGGCACTCAGTGCCCTCTGGTGAAGTCCAAGGTCACGCAGCTGACGGAAGGCTCCCGGGTCCATGCACTCAATGCCTAGCAGCCTCCCCCCGGTCCTCGAAAGGGCCCTGCTGCCGCCCCGATGGTGATGAGGACCAGGGAGAAACAGATCGGACTCTGCTTTCCAAGGAAGGGGTCTGTGGCCTGACAGAAGGGCTTCCGGAGCAAACACGGAGACAGACCCGTGACTGAGCAGCCCTTGGGATTCCGCTGGGCAAGGTGGTTGGGCTCCTCCAGCCAAAGCAGTGGCTTCTCCACCATCTTGGTTCTGATGCCAGGTGGCGGGCCACGTCCTGCTTGGCTTGTTAGCCAATGACCTAGTGTCGCAGGTGGGTTCACGACCATCAAGGGACCCAGCCAACCAACGGCTAAGCCTCAGGGCACGTGCTGTTGGGGTGCACAGGAACCCCAGATCCACGCCCGGCATGTCCTTCTCCCACCCTCCTCTCGCCCCTTCCCCGAGGAAGGCACAAGGGCAACGAGGCCCTCTCCTCACTTGCTCGTTGCGAGGGCAGCAGCACAAACACAAGCTTGATCCCAGACCGCCCCCGGCACGCACTCCCGCAGCCCGTTAGCCTCTGTGCCCGCATGGAGAAACGGTGTGTTCTGTTTTGGTTCCACGTTCTGAGCTTGTAAGGGTGACGTCAGCCAGGGCCAAGTGGGTCCCCTAGAGGCTGCAAGAGGATGAACTGTGTCCCCAAGACTCCTACGCTGAAGCTCCAAGCTCCAGTGTCCCAGAACGTGACCGTATCTGCAGAGATAGCCTTTACAGAGGTGACCAAGGTAACATGAGGTCACCAGGGTGGGTCCTGATCCTATGTGACTGGGGTCCTTCTAAGAAGAGGGGATCGACCCCATGAGGACACAGGGGGAGGATGGCCGTCCACACATGAAGAGAGGCGTCGGGGAACCCTGCCCCGCCTTCTCCCGCATCTCAGACTTCCAGCCTCCAGGATGGGGGGACAGTGAGCATCTGTCATCGAAGGCCACCCTTTGTGATGTTTCTTAAAGGAGTCCAAGCCAAAGGACGCAGAGCCCACTCGCATGCCCCCACTCCCGGTAAAGCTGCACTCTGCCTCAAAGTCCATTTACTCATTTCAATTTTTAATTGTTTAGCTGCGGTTCAAATGGTTTCTCTGCCCCTACCACGTAGCAAGCATGTTACCTCCATTCCTTCACGCCTTCTGATAATCTTTCAAAGGAGCTCGATCACCTGCATTTTACAGACAAAGAACAGAGCCCTCAGAGACACGGAATGATGGAACCAGGGCAGGAGGCCAGGTGAGTCATGTCCTACGACGGCTGTGACCTCGAGGCTTTCCCCTAGTGGTTTCCCGGCGTCCAAGGAAAGTCCCCCTTTGATCTTGTGCGCGGTCGGGGGGAATGCAAACAGGTGCGGCCCCTCTGGAAAACAGTATGGAGGTTCCTCCAGAAGTTAAAAATAGAGCTGCCATATGATCCAGCAATCCCACTTCTGGGACTACATCCAAGGGAAACGGAATCGTTCCGTCGTGGAGAATATCCGCGCTCCCCTGTTCGCCGCAGCATTGTCCACAACAGCCGAGGTACAGAAACGACGGCAGTGTCGATGGACGGAGAAAGAAGACTTGGCATTGACGCACACAGCGGATACCACCCAGCCTTTGCAACGACACCGATGGACCTGGGGTGCCGTGTGGAATCAGACCGAGACCGAGAAAAACAAATACCAAATGGTATCATTTATATGTGGAATCTAGGAAAAAAAAAGAGGAGCTCATAGAAACAGTAGAGAAGTCGTTTAGAAGTGGTTGCTGGGGGCTTGGGGGTGGGTAGAGGAAGGAGGGAGAGGCGGGAGGAAGGATGGAGAGGTGGGCTGAAGGATACGAACCTTCAGTTATAAGATGAATATGGCCTGAGGTCTAACTGTGACAAGGTGACTACAGTTGATAACATTGTATTGAAATTCACTAAGTAGAGCTTAAATGTTCTCACACACACACACACACAAATCAGGACCCGGAAGTGCATATGTGAAGGGATGGGCTGCTCACTGATTCAGTGGGGGGACCCCCGCAACGCGTTTGTACACCCAATCGTCACAACGTACACTTTAAACACCGGACAGCTTTATTTTTTAGTGGAAAAACAAGCCCTCTTTCACTCAGCACAAGACACAGGGTGTCTGGAATGCCGTCCGAGCCCCGAGTGGCCGCACCTTACGACGGACCGGCTACCTCGTGCGCGAGAGAGGATGGTCTCTTCCACGGTTAGGTCAGGAGGTCTGGAAATACTTTTAGAAGAAGTGCTCCCGAGGGAACGAGGGGTGTGTAGGTCGGAAAACAAAAAGTTGGGAAGGAAATATGCCAAAATGTCAACTGTGTGTTTCTGAAAGGGGAAGGAACAGGTGCTTTTTATTTTCTAAAGATGATCATATTATTCCTTTTTTTTCCCCCAAAGATTTAATTTATCTATTTGACAGAGAGAGAGAGAGGGAGGGAGGGAGACAGCATACAAGTAGGGGGAGTAGCAGTGAGAGGGAGAAGCGGGCTGAGGACGGAAGTCCTGCTGAGCAGGGAGCCTGACGTGGTCTCGATTCCAGGACCCCAAAGTCATGACCTGAGCCGAGGGGAGGTGTTTAACCTACTGAGCCACCCAGGTGCCCCAACATATTATTTGTATAATAAGAAAAAAACACCTCATCTGAGTTAAAAAGAAAATCTCAGTATTCTAGCCCCAGCACCTTGGACAGTGCCCGACACATAGTAGGTGCTCAATGAATAGAAAGAAAGACTGGGCTTCCCTGAACCGCCCCCTGGCATTCACACGAACAAAAACTCTAAAAACCTACTGCATTGGGTTCTGTTGATGACGCACCAGGGGCAGGACCACACAGTAGGTGCTCAATAAATGCATCATCCTGATCTCTGCTGTGTTGCCATGGCCTGAGATTTCCCTGGTGCTAGGACCACGCACTCTTTATCTCCAGCCCCTGAAGTACTGGTGCTCTTTTCCGGGTCTCCTGTGTCCTGCAGTTGTAAACAGGGAGTAGTAGAAGCCCCCCCTCGCCCTAGGGTGATGGCGTCAGAGAGCCTGGTATTGAAGTCCTCCTTCTCCTCCCCCTCACCCCTGCCCTGTTTGATAGGCTTGGGCAACAGCATCAGCCAGCCCAAGTTATTTTTAATCACATGATTACCCAGGGTCTTTTGTCACTTAAACAGTTTAATTGGAGCTGCAGCACTCCTACAGCAGAGCTGCTAGAGGAAACGTCAGCTGGCGCAGCCTGGCAGCAGCCGATGGAGAGAGCTTGTGTCTGAAGCCAGCCCCTTCCCCTGAGGTGGTCCAGGGATCCAAAGCCAGTCCGGGCCCATTTGGCAGATGGGAGAGAGTGGAGACCCTCCACTGAGGGGAAGCTCCTGGAAGACCCATGGGTGAGGGCAAGTGAGTTGGCCATGGAGACAAGACACAGCCGGACTATTTTGATGAGCAGTAAAGTAGAAGGGAGAAAGTTTATCTGTTTGGCCAATCATCTATCCTGTCCGTCTGTCCATCCATCCACCCATCCATCCAATCATCCGCCCATCATTTATCCATCCAATCAGCTATCTACTCAACCACCCATCCACTCATCCCATATATTCACCCGTTGTTCACTGTGCACCTACCAGGTACCTTCTTCCACCTTCAGACCCACTCGGTTCCCCAGAGGTGTTGCCTGCTGACCCATCCATTCCATCATTCCATCTATCTCATCCATCACCAACCCATCCAGCTACCATCTGTCTGTCCGTCTGTCCATCCATCCATCCATCCATCCTTTCATCTATATGTTCATCCTTTGATCCATCTACCATCTATGCATCTGTCCATCTATCCGTCCATCCATGAATCCATCTACCTACCATCTATCCATCTAAACAACCACCCACCCATCCTTCCACCCACCCAGCCACTTAACCACCCATCCATCCATCCCATACATCCACCTGTTGTGGACTGTGCACCTACCAGGTGCCTTTGTCCACCTTCAGACCCACCCAACTTCCCAGAGGTGTTGCCTACTCATCCGTCTACTTTATCATCCATCCATCCATCCATCCATCCATCCACCGTCTATCCATCAATCCACTCATTCATTCACCATTTACTCATCTAAACATCCATTTATCCATCCATATGTCCCCCTATCCACCACTGATCCATCTAAACACCTGCCCACCCATCCACCACCAGTCACGCAACCAGCCACCTATCCCCATCCCATACATTCCTTTGTTGCTCACTAAGCAACCATCAACTACACTTACCTTTAAACCCGCTCACTTTATAAACAAATGGTGCTTACTCATTGATCCCAGCTGCTGGGAGTACTCTCTGCCCTCCCCACCCCCTTTTCTGGTCCCCTACCAGACCTCTGACCTCCTCTTCATTGCACTCCTTGCCATAACTTCAGTGTCTGACGCTCACCCCCTCAGAGAAGGAAGGGAACTGACAAGGACACCTACCATGTGCTGGGCACAGTCACAGCTGTTTTCTCACTCACTGATTTTCAAAGCCATTTCCCAGGAGATGACCATCAAGGAGAACGAGGCTCAAGTGCTTGTTGGACTCTGGACCCAGGATTCCTTCTCCTACCTCTAGAGGCCCCCTGGGAAGAGGCCCTCATGGTGGCGGACTCCAGAAGTCTCAAGGACAGACACAGTGCCCAAAGTTCCAGACCCGACCCTGTCCCAGCTGAGGGACGGACCTCACTAATGTAAGATGGGATAAGGATACTCATCTCTTAGGATCAAATGTTGCCTGCTGCTACTTCCTCTGTCCACTCAGGCAACTGCAAGTTCTGACCACTTCTAGCCAGCCACTGGAGGCAACTGCTCCATCCCTAAGCCGTACCCTCCGTGGCCTGGCCGGCTGGGCAAGTAGACAGTTTCAATTCTCTCTGCAACAGAGCTGACAGTCAGCCCCAAGAGAGGTCACAGATATCCAGGCTCTCTTCTCTCCTGGGGTCCACCGTCTGGCCTTGAGCCCACAAGGCTGGAGGAGAGGGCTGGGGGGAGCGTCCCTCCCCCTCAGGTCACTACCCAAAGTAGAAGCTTTGGATGCTTTTCAAAAGGAGGAATATCGGTTCTCTGCCCAAATCTGGGACTATTTTTGGCAGATTTCTTTTACTAGGAACAACCTAAGACCAAGTGTGAACAGAGCCTGGGGTCCCAATTTCAGAAACCTCACTCCATTCCAGGCCACCCACGGGCTTTGTCATCCCATGTTGCAGAACTCCCAGCATGACACAGAGGCAGGCCTGGCCTGGGGAATGAACGTTACCACTCATCTCTTTTGGCTCAAAAGGACACAAACTTGGAACGGTCCAACCACGGCCACCCCACTGGGCAGCACTGCTCTCTGGCCACTGGAGATACGGAGTGGAAGGGGGGCCGGCCTGGAAGAAGCTCGGCTCATGGCCATGCTCTGTCTCCCTGCACAGGGGGGACCAGCACTAATCTGAGCAAAGAAGTCTGCCTTGGGCCGGAAGGGGACAATTGCACCTCTGTGACTCGCATGTATTTTCTGAGCCCCGTTCCCAGCCTGGATGGAGTCCCTGGCTTCTGGCATCTGTGATTCTCCAGACGCTTCAGGCACATTTCAATGTGGCTGCAGAGCTGGCCAGATCCGAGAGGGAATCAGAGGCTGGGAGAGGGAGGAGGGACCCCGGGGAAGCTGTGTGTACCTGCCAGGCACTGAAGTGTGTGGAGGTAAACGGTGATGTGGGCAGGGATGAGAGGGGCCCCGGAGCGACTGGTCACTGCACAAGACCAGGGACAAGAGCTGCGGGAGGGGACAGACTGCAGAATGCTCTTGGGACGTGCAAGTCTGTGCCCCTTGAATACTCATCCGTGGAGACTGTAGTCCAAAGTGGGATGGTGTCAGGAGGTGATAAGGTCATGAGAGTGAGGCCTCCGTGATGGGATTGGTGCCCTCATAAGAAAGACATGGAAGGGCTTTCTCTCTCTCTCTTTAACCTGTGATGACACAGCAAGAAGGCGGCTGTTGACAAGCCGGGAACGAACCGGGAAGCCGCATCTCCCCAGGAACAACCTCAGCCAGGATTTTGATCTTGGACCTCTGGCCTCCAGGACCGTGAGAATGAATGTCTGTTGTCGGAGCCCCCAGTCTGGCGTTGGGGGCTGACTGATACAGAGGAGATGTGATCAGCGGCTCCGGTCCAGACCCGCCTAGCTCCCCCTCCCCCGGGCCCCAAGCCCAGTGGCTTCAGGCTCTGGAGTGTCTCTCCATCATGCCTCCTGCCCTCCTTTCCAACAGGGCCACAGAGTGTTCTCCGTGGTTCCCCGAGGCCTGACAAAATCCCTTGTTCTCTTCCTAAAATGCCCATCAGACCGTGTGCCACCCCTTTCTGCTGGGAGAGTCTTTGCTGAGCCCACCTGCCCCCTGGGGCGCACGGCGCCCGCAGGAGCCATACCGAACACCACCACAGAAGGGGGAAGAGACTGGGGGGATGGAGAGGCAAGACCTGGCCAGCCTCATTCAGCAGCTGCCCACTGCCCATCCTCCCACGGGGCTTGGGACCCGGGCCCAGTGGGGATGGCCACCATGCCACAGGAAGGCCCTGCCCGCATGGGTACTGCCCACCCAGAGCTTTCCCGACAACAGCGCGATCCTGCCCTCATCCAGGCGGTCTTCGTCTGTCCCCGCACCGGCACTGGCTACCCGAACTCCTACATCACCTGCCCCTCCCAAGGCACCTGTTTTCTGCTGCCCGATGGCTGGCCCAGACGCTGGCAAATAAGTCACCCCAACTGGGGGAGGAAGAGAGGTGGGCAGAGAGAGTGACCCACAGGATGGGCTGAGGACACTGGGCAGGTCAGAACAGGGGGCTCCCTACACAGGGCCAGACCCTCATCCTTCTGGGCCTATTTGTGTAGTGGGCTGAATGGTCATCCCCAAGACTGGCAGTGATATGTGTGCCTTAGAGGGGAAAGTGACCTGCACATCATTTCACCCACCAGCCCATGGTGCAGTCAGGAAAATCAGAGGCTAAATGACTTGCCCCAGATGGCATGGCAGACAGAAGGGTCCTAGATGCTGGGTACCCAACTTGCTGCCCAGCTCAGCGCCCAGCCTGCCGTACCACACTGCCTGGGATGCCCTTCCTGCTCCCTCTGGGTGGCTCCCAGGATGCCCACAGCAGATGTAGCTATGCTCGGAGCTGCAAGGGCATAGCCCAAAAGCGGGGTCTCACTCTTCAGATAAAAGTCTCCATGGGACAACAAGGTTCTCCGGTTGCTAGTGAAGCACGTCCCCTGGGGAGGGAACCCTTGGCGCAGGAGGTCTTTGTGCTGAGTGCGAGCAAATTAAGGGTAAGCATCTCTCCTTCAGCACACCTGGTTGCTCTGGTCCTGCCCCGTGGCCATGGGTGGACGCCTTGCCAATCTCAGATGTTGCCTAGATGGGGGCCCCTGGAAGGGGGTGGGAGGACACAGCGCAGAATCAGGGGGACCAGTGCTTGGAGTGGGTCTTGTGGACACCTGCTTCAATGGCCAGACCTGACAGGCAACCTTAAGGTGAGTGTTGGGTAACGCTACCCCACCCTCTCCTGAAATGAAACTCCCAGGCCATATACCCTTCCCGTACACATAATCCTAATATGACATCTTCCAACTATAAATGCCTGCAGACTAGAAAGAAGAAGTTCACAATAAAATCATCTGCATATCAACACGAGATGCTTATACCTACACGCAGAGTCCCCATGAATGAGAAAGCCACAAATGCAGACTAAGCAGGTGACTCCCACCCAGCCAGCACTGGAAAGCTCTTGGTGAAGTTCCAAATCAAAGTCCCACACAGGAAAGTTCTGCCCTCAGCTCAACGGTGTCAAAAGTCACAAAGCTGTCATCACCCTGGTGACAATCACAGCCCTCTGCATAGTAAGGACAATATCCAGTTCCCTAGCAACCATCACCTTGGGATTACTCTGAAGACAAAATGGGAGCAGTCAGGTTGGCATGGGGGTTAAGTTTCCACCTTGTGGGGCTTTGCCTCAAGGGCATGGGGCAGGCAGAAAGCAAGGCAGCAGAGCAGTCAGAACCCCACAGAAGCAGCCCCTCTTTTGGATGGAGAAATCTGGGAATGTAGCTCAGACTAGGCATGGCTGGTATTGGAATGTGCAAGGAGAATATAGAGGGAAGACAGCCAGAGAGAGGAAGTCCCTAATTCTGGGTATATCTGTAGGAGTTTTGGGCTGACCCTGAACCACATGTGTGTGACACACTTGGGTAAGTGAATCAAGAGGTTATTAACCTTGGCATGGGCCCACTGAAGGTGAGATGCAGCTTACAGGTCAAATCCAACCAGAGTAACTGTCTGCTGAAACAACACGTGAAGATTCTTCGGAGGAATATAACAGAACCTAGAGTCTACACAGCGGCAGCACATTCACAATGTCAAGCAAGCAATCCAAGGTGTCCGAGAAAATTCTCAAGAGAAAAAAACCCATAGGCACCAAACTTGAGGTGATGCAGGGGTCGGAATTAGTAGGCAATGGCTTTGATGATGGTATTACTACTACTTCATGGAGGCAAGGGAGATGAAGTTGCCATGTTCATAAGAAAGAACCAAGTGGAAGTTTTAGAAATAAAAAAACACATATCTGAAAAAAATTCAGTGGATAGTCTGAATAGTAAGATGCCGATGACACAGATGAGTCCATGAACTTGCAGACAGATCAATGAATTTATCCAACCTGAAGAAGAGAGGTGGAAAAAGATTGAGGGGGAAAAAGCATCAGAGTTTCAAAGGACAATATAGAGAGATATATGAAAATTGGGTAATTGGAGTCCCAGGGAATGAGGCTAAATAAGTAAATAAATATGTTAAAGGACCAATGTCCTCATGGACATTGGTTTTTATCCACGTGAGGTGATGGATATGAGCTAGATTCATTTTGGTGATCATTTCATGATATACATAAAGACCAAATCATCCTGTTATACCCTTGAAACCAACGTAATGTTATAGGTCAATTAAACCTCAGTACAAGAAAACAAAACAAAACAAAAAAAAGGATGCAAACTTCCCAGGTTTGATGAAAGAAATAAGCGCACAGCTTCAGGAAGGCCAGGGAGAGGTGCTGGTTCCTGGAAGCTATGCACGCTCCACCACGTCTCCCCCAGTGGCTGCAGTTCTACGGCTCGGACAGATGCCGGAGCAACTGTCTGGGACTAAAGGAAACAGCAGGAGGCAGACTGGGGAAGGAGAGGACTTCAAAGCGCCACTGAGCAAGTGTGAGCTTCCCACCTATTTCACTCTGGGGACAACTTGGCTGGACTCAAAGGTGGCTGGAAGACCAGGATCGCGTGCCAAGTACAGATTAAAAAGAGCTTCAAGAAGAGCCTTTGTTTTTCAACCCAAGGAGTAGAACAAGGGAATTCATATGTTCAGAGTGTGTGGGGGGAAATTCCTCCCTTTTATTCTTTATTGTCTTTCCTCCCCACTGTGGCCCTGGGACACCCTGCAGAGGCGTGGGGGCAATGGACGATGGGTGAGCATTGAAGTTCTGAGTGAGAGGAAACGTCTCTCTGGTCATAGGAGCTGTGGTCCCAAGGACACAGGACGAACCCCTACTGCTTCCTTCCCCTCAGTTAACTTGCCACTTGGGTGTAGGTGAAGACATGTGCTGTAAGTCATGTAGGGCAGGGAAGTTAAGGCCCTGCTCTTTGTCTGGAGGACTGCGGCAGAGGTCCAGGGGACTGGACGGTGGCAGGAGACTGTGGTGAGGAGGGCCAGGGAGTGTTCATATAAAGAGGCACATGTACTTCTGGGCTTATCTCTAAGTGGTATGTGTGATCAGAACATACATGGTACACCAAGGATCCTGAGAATGGCCACCCACCTCCAGGGCTGACCACGGTGGGGGCCTAAGTGGGGCATACCTGAGGAGCAAGTGAAGCCTTTGGAAACCAAACTGACCTTGGAACCACAATCCATGGAAGGCTGGTTGGAACTTGGGGCCTCGTCCTCAACAAGCCAACCTTCTCCCCAGGATTTAAACAAGACCCAGAGTACTATAATGAACTATTCAAAATGCCCAGGATACCAGCTGACTTTATGTGGCATACGAAGGACTATAGAGATGCACACTCTCGAAGGAAATGACAGAAATAAAAAGAACGACCGGGCTGACTCAAGAGACGAGACACAGGGAGGACCCAGGGAGCTTGAATGACATCAACAGAAGGTTTTCAGTCTAACAGAGAATCACACAAACTTGCAGATTCAAGAAGCTCTGTGTGTCCCAACCGGAATGATAAGAAATCCATGCCAAGATATGCCGAGCTCAGACTGCCGCAAAGGAAAAACAAAGAAAACACCCTACAGGCAGCGAGGGGAACGGGGCTCGTTTCACAGAAAGAACAACCGTTTGAACGACTGCAGACTTCTCACGGAAAGCGTGGCGCTGAGGAGGAAGTGGAACGATGTTTTGAAGCGCTGCTAACCCAGCGTTCCCGATCCAGGGAATCCAAGCTCTTCCAGAACAAAGCTTCCATCCAGACAATCTCGGGTGAAGGAAAACCAAGAGGATCTGCCAGCAGCGACCAGCTCTGGTAGAAGTGCGAAGGAAATTCTCACAGTGGGACAGAGGTGACGCCAGACAGACACTCTGAAAATGAGAAACCAAAAAGGGGGAGCGAAAGGGGTAAACATGTGACAGACCGTCCTTCACTTCCTAGGTTCTTTAGGCATTCATGACTGTTGAAAGTGAACATTACCACATTGTACGAGGGGGAGTTTAATACACGCAGACTTACTGCACAGGACAACAGGAGAGGAGAAAGAGAGGACCCAACCACGGCCAGGGTCTCACCTTCCATGTGCAGAGAAATGTGCCCATGAACCGGGGAAGCTGAGCACACGTGCTGCCACCCAGACCAGCTGTACACGCGCGAAACACTACACAAGGAGAGGGGCAACTCCAATAAGTAAATTAGAAATGGAGAAGCAAAAAGTATTGAAATCATTAAAAAGAATCAGGAGAGAAAAAAAGAGAGTAAGAGAGAACAAATATCAAACAAAAAGTAAAACGGCGGCTACAAGTACATACGCGTTCATAATCGTGTTAAGTCGTCCGGGCACAAACAGAGGGGGCGGCTGGGACGGGTGTATGGAACAGCACTGTGCCGGCTGCATGGCATCAGCTTCGAGGGTGGTGATGGGGGCAGGTGAGAAGCAAAGGGATAAAGACTTATTGAGCCAACACTAGTGACTGGGGGCAACCGGGAGCATTAAATCCTCCAATAATGACAAGAAGACCAGTTTGCTGAGAAGACACGGTGTCTGAGGCGCGTGCCCACCCAACACCAGAGCTCCAAACCGTGTCCTGCTCGACCGGATGGGAAAGGGGAAAACGGACAGAAGAGTTACACAGGAAACGCCGGCGCCCCCCCTCAGCAATCGGCAGAGCCAGCTAGAACGCAAGTTAGCAAAGCTGTAAGTGCCCCAGGGACACCACCGGGAGGCCCAAACTGACACCCAAGAGAGCGGACACTGCTCTCGATGCGCAAGGAACAGCACCAAGGTGGACCGTAGCCTGAGCCACGGAAGTCGAAAAGAGCGAAGTAGACTGGAAGCACGCAGACGGAGGCAAGAACAGAAACGAGAGGACTCAGTGGACGGGAAACAGAGAACAGAGACGCACCAATGAGACTGAAGCTAGCGCTTTGCACAGGTCAACAGAGTCGGTAAAATTTTAGCAGGACTGACAAAGGGAAGAAGAGACAGGACCCAAATTACTGACCTCAGGAACGGAAAAAGTGCTTCTGCTGCAGAACAGGCCATAAAGAGATAACGGAGCCCGAAGGACGGCGCTCCTCAGGTATGGCCGACAGTGGAAAATGGACGACTCTCTGAGCGTCACAAACTACCCAAACTCACCCACGAACAAATACATCATCCAACATTTATCTCTTAACGATCCTGAGTTAGTAGTTCTTTAAAAAAGAACCGAAAGAGCCATCTTCAGACCCAAACAGTTTTGCTGGTGAATGTCACCAACCGTTCCAAGAAGAAACAATACGAATTCTGCATAATCTTCCGGAAACATGTTCTATGTTAATTTACGAGGGCGGCATCACCCTGAAGCCCAGACCAGGCAGAGACGGCGTGGGAACACGAGGCCAGCATCGCTCACGATGTCCCCAGCAGAGCGGCAGGAACTGGAGTCCAGAAACGCAGAAAGAGGAGAGCGCGTCATGACCTCGGAATGCAAGGCTGGCTCGACAGCCAGAAAGCAGCGGACGCCAGCGACCATATAAACAAACCAGAGAGGAAACCCATAATCCAGATGCAGAAAAAGAACCTGACAAAACTCGGTATGTGCCCAGGGAGAGGTGTGCCCCGCTTTAGGTTTCGCCGTGGGACGCGGGGGCAGGTAGAACGGGCCCACACCTGGGCTCCTGCAGTGTGGGCAAGGAAGAGGCGGGATGCAGAGATGTGGGCTCCCCGTGGCCTATGCCATGGCTTGAGCAGCGTGGACCGAGGAGGCTCCGTGGAGGCCTCACTGGCAGGACAGGGAAGACAGATTAGAGAAAACGAGGTGCATGAGGCAACGTTGAGCACCTCGGAAACACAGCACATTCCCTGTAAACGTGGACTGAACTGAGGGGCTGGCAAGGGAAGCCTTGAGCACTAGCATTTACGAGGGCCAGGGGCATCGAGAGAGGCCAGTAAAGGCAGCCGGCCCCAAGAGGGTGTTAACAACGGCTACTACGACATAATAATAGTGCTGAGCAGTAATGATAGCGGCACACCTGAGGCACTTGGAAATGTCCTACGCGAACCCCCTGTAGTGAAACCCCAGAGTCCAACCCCTTCACGTACAAACAATAGAGCTGGGCGCCTGGGTGGCTCGGTGGGTGCTAAAGCCTCTGCCTTCGGCTCAGGTCATGATCTCAGGGTCCTGGGATCGAGCCCCACATCGGGCTCTCTGCTCCGTGGGGAGCCTGCTTCCTCCTCTCTCTCTCTCCGCCTGCCTCTCTGCCTACTTGTGATCTATGTCTGTCAAGTAAATAAATAAAATCTTAAAAAAAATAAACAGTAGAGTCAAGAGAGTTAATATCGGCAGTGTGGTTCAGAACAGCAGTAACAATACCCCCTGCCTGCACACACCAAATGGACCTGCCAGCCGAACAGGGCAAGAGGCTACAGAAGTCACAGGCCCCTACCAGGAAACTGAGGCCCAGAGGGGCTGCAGAACTGGCCTGCGTGACATTGTGCGGCCGGGAGGGCCGAGGCTGGCATTGGAGCGCTGGCCCTGGGCTCGCCCACCCACGACGCCCGTCTAGGATGAAAACCCGAGGCCGCCGTGCTCCTGCCTTTACTGGCCCCAGATCACCCCGTTGTCTAGAAGAAAGGGCGCACCCACGTGCAGCCTTCCTAATGCGATGTCCACCCTCCTGCCGCTTCCCCGAGGAGGAGCGTGTGCACAGGGCTGCCCTGCTGTCCCTCCCCGTCGGGTCTCCGTGCTGCGGCACTGCACGGCGACTGTCCCTCTGCCTGTTGGCCTCCTGGACTCCACTGTGGGCCCCGAGGACATGCGGTGACTCCAGGCCTCCGATCATCTGACAGGGCCAGGCAGGCTCTGCTCAGAATGTCAGCGGTGAGAACACGTCCCCAGCTGGGTTTGCAAGCGGAGGGACAGCCGCTTGTCTAGAGAACCTTCTCCCCCAAGATCCCGGCTGGAGACAAAACTCTGATCTGACCCAGGCCCCTCGTCGCGGCTTCTGCGCCCAGTGACTGCCATCTAGCGGCCAAGACAGGGAACATGAGGCCGGAACCGCCCCTGGAAAGGCCCAGCAAATTCAGGGACCAGGAGGCGCCGTGCAGGGGGCCTGGGGAGTGGAGAGGGCATTACGGCTGCACAATTTCTGCACTGGGCTCCAATTCTTGGAAACTGGACATTTGTGTCCACTACAAAACGCCTTTCGGTTATCCAGTTTTGAACAGCCCCCCAACCCATCACCGTGGGGAGAATTCTCTGTCCCCAGCTGACCTTGTGGGGGCCAAGGGTCTGTGTGATCTTGGGGAAGTGGCCTAACCTCTCTGAGGTCATTGGTCATTGGTCACACCCGTGCTGCTCCTGGTTTGGGGAAGGGTTCACAGTCTTCCAGACCCCAGGCTGCAGGGCAACCTTCCCTCCGCAGGAGGGCGAACTCCCTTCTGGGCAGCCCCAGTCTGGAGGTTCTCCCCCCGAGAGGCTCGGAAAGGCTGCCTTCGGTTCTGAGCCGCTGAAGCCCCCTGGGTAAAATCAGGACAATGAGGTTGCTGAAAGTGCATGTGGGCCATTCTGCAAGCACCCTGAGCCCTTCCAGGGGCCAGGGATCATGCAAGGCCTAGGGAGAGAGAGGGTAAGGTGAAGTTCTTCCTGGCTCCCCTGTGCCGTAGGCCCGCAGTCCGGGGCCTCTTGACCTCTTTGTGAGCCTGTCCCAGCAGACGGCGGTCCCTCCCACACGTGGGCCAGTGGCCATGGCTGCTCCCCAACTTGTCTGCCACCACTGTGGCCCTCTTTGGGGTCTGGACAAAGCTCTCGGGGCAGCTGGGGCCCACTTCCTGGGGCTAGGAGAGGAGGGGGTACAGCTCGGAGCTGACGCGGGCAGGGCCAGGCTGCACACTGTCACGTGGATCAGTGTGGCAGGCACGTGGGAGACACCGCAGACCCCGATCCAGGCTCCTGACCTCCACACCGTGTGTCCTGGGTGACGCTCAGCCCCCAGCCTCCATGTCCTCATCTGCAGAATGGGACCCTCGTGCTAGCTGGCATATGAGATGCCGGTGAGGCCTGAGAGTCTCTGTGTGCAACTGCTAAGGCTGGTAAAGATAGTTTACCGTCCTCATCTTTACCCCCGTCCGGCACCGAACGGGCCCCCACACTGCATGGGACGGGCATGGGATGGGCGGGGACGGGCAGGGGACAGGCAGGGGCCACCAGGGTTAAGAGCAGAGTGCACAACCCTCCTCCCCAGCTTCCAAGCTGTGTGATCTTGTTTCCTTACCTGTGGGAAGGGAGTAACCACCCTGTCCCCCCATGCATGAACACCTCCCAAGGGCGGCAGCATTGTTGCCGGTGGGGGGCGAGCGTGATGCATGTCTGCTGTGCATGGAGCTGCCCCCTGGCTGCGTCCCCATGATACCCACAGATGGGAGGACAACTTTACCCTCCCGGAGGGTCGCCGGATGTGTGGCTGGTGCTGGGGACCCGCCACGCTGCCTCACGGGGCACGAGTGTCTTGTGGCCATCATTGCAAACAGCCATCCAGGGAGGGGCTTACAGTGACAGGAACAGATTCCCTCCCAGGCCAGAGGCTGGAGCTCTGCCATGAGGTTGGTGGCACGGCCGTGTTCCCGCTGAAGGTGCTCGGGGAGGACCCTTCTGTGGCCCAATATGCCCTCATGTGGCTTCAGCCGATGGGCCGGTGTACAACCCCGAGAGTGGAGCAGGGCTCTCAGGAAGGCCCCTGCCACCACGGTCCCCTGAACATCGTCACCTGTTGCAGGGGAGCTGGGGTGACCTCTTGGGAGCACGGGGTCTGGGGGGAATGGGAGCACATGAGAGTTTCATCTGGATGGGTGGGAGTGGCGTCAGGGAGGACCTGGCTGGGAGCCGCCACGGAGGGGTGGGCGGGGTCGGCCTCGAGAGGGAAGTCGACCAGGTGGCTGGTCTCCCGGGGCCATCCTGGGGCCCCTCTGTCTCCCTGCCATTCTGGAGAAGATGCTTGACCCCTCCCGAGTGCTCACAGTTCACCAGGACCCTGTCAGCGTGGAGATGCTCCCTCATTATGTCCCGGGCAGCCTGGGATTCTGCATTCCTATCAGGCAAGGTGCCCAGGTGGCCATGCGTGTGGGGCCGGTCCACAGATCACATCTAGAGCAACGAGACCTTCACAGATGGCCTTTGACTGGGGATGCCGAGAGCAAGTTTCTCCAACTCTGACCATACCCACCTCCCCGGTTGTCTGGTGAGAATACAGACTTTCTGATTCCGGAGCCCGAGCATGGTCCCAGGTGACACTGACACAGCTCTGCCATCTCGGGGCATGCATCTGGAGAGCAAGGCTGACTGCGAGACGACCCGGGAGCTTCCAGCAGTTCGAACACTCTACCCAGGCCAACTCAGTCTGAATCCAGGAGTGCAGCCCCCAGGGGATACGGAACACCCAGACTCGCTCCTGCTTCCTCGTGCTCTGCCTGCCCATACCCGTTCTCGTGAACGCCTCATCTCCGAAGCAGAGAGAACAGAGCAAAACTCCAGCAGAGTGAGATCCAAGCCGTCAAAGCCATCACATCCCTTATCAGAATGCTGACTTTACAAAGAGCCTGACACTGGGGTCCTTCTAAGAAGATGGAGGGAATGCCCATAGGAGTCCCTGTCTTCCCAAGTGCCCGGGGTGAGGGGGCAGTTCTCCCCACGCTGTTACTGCCAGGGTCCCAGGTGAGCCGAGGGTCCACGGATGTGCAACATTAGATCTAGGGCACAGTGAGGGCACATGCAAGACCACCTCAGGGCGTCTCCACTCTGGTCCAAGAAGTCACTGTATGGTAAGGCTGGTGGTCCACCATGACCCCCGGCCCAGTCCACGGGCCCACAGAAGGCAGAGGGCATGACTTCTTCATGGCACATGCCATTCTGGATGGCCCGGGACTCTGTCCGTCTTGGGGGCAGGTGTCCCCAGGTCCTCCAGGTAGGCCTCACTAGCTGGGAGAGGCAGGAGGTGAGGGCACTTGAGGTCACCCTGGCCCTTTGCATGGGTCACCTGAGTGTCATGCGCCCTCATTTTTGCCTGGAAGGAGAAAGAAAGGACAGACAGGTGGTGGCCTTGTTCAAGAAACGCAGAAGGAGGTGGGAAAACAGTGTCTTTCCAAAGATGGGGCCATGGCCAGGCCATGTGACTGCCACCTGCATACCACCAGGAGGCTCGGCCAGGCCATGTTTCCTCGGGTCACGGAAGACTCCGCCCCCTGCCACTCAGGTCAGGCATGAGGCCCAAGGCATATCCCGTCCCAGTGACAATGAAGGCATACCAGACCGTGGCGAAACACCTCTGTCCCAGCCACCAAGGTTCCCCGTCCCCACTCTGCCAGGACACAAGGGGCTGGTGCGGTGACCTGGGAACTCAGCACTCATGCCCTGCCTGGGCCATGCCCTGGGGCTGTGTGACCCGGAGCACAGCACCTAACCTCTCTGAGCCTTGGTTTCTTTCTGCAGAAAATAGAAAACCGATGACCTCTGAGGGTGGGTCTAAGTTACCATGATTGCAACCAAACTAACAAATCTGACGTGGTTTCTCAAGCATCTCTACGTGCAGGGGCTGTTAGAGTTTTATAGTATGGGGGTATTTAATCATCCTTGAAACAAGGCTGTGTGATGGGACTGCTGCTGTCCACATGGCACAGAAGGAGACACTGAGGCAGAGGTGCTCAGGATGGAGGGGTGGGGCTGACATGGAGCCCAGCGGGCTGGAGGGGCTGCCGCAAGGGCTGGGGGAGGGGACGTGGGCAAGCCCCCCGCCCCAACCCCGGGAGAAGCCACACCTTCCCATGACTCCACCTGCCTCCCTGGGCCCTGGGGTCGTTCGGCACCGGGTTAGGTGGACAGCGGTCAGAGAAAGGGCACCTGCCCCCCCCCCCCCCGGGCTCCTGGACTGTGTCCTGGTGGCCAGCCACATGGGTCGGGGGGGCAGATGCCTTCGGGTCAGTACATTCCGCATCCATGGCTTGCAGAGAGTGCCCTGTGACCCGGATGATACACTGTGACCCCCACAGGGCAGCACCCCTGGCTCTGAGCATCCTACCTGCTTGGTCACGCATATGCATAACGGATGTAAGCTCCATGAATAAAGATCGCACAAACAGAGTGGCCCCACAGAAGACAGTGTGTTTCTCACCAGAATCACACCCCAGGAGGTGGGAGAGGCTCAGTCAAGGCTGGGGGACCTGAGTCAGGCCAAAGGACCAGAAAAAGCACAGCCCCAGTACGTGCTTACTCAGGACGGATGCTTGTCTGGCCTGGACTCCTGCCGCTCTCTCCGAATGGGTGTGGCTTAGTGTCACCCACACACACTACTAAACTGCTTTTGAAAAGGGCTGGATGTGTGAAAGTCCAATGTTGGCAGGAAATGGTACATCACATTAAACTGCGCATAGTTAATCAGGGCTGTGTGACCCATAAGCACATTTTTCCATTGCTCAGCTAGCCATCTGGTTATTAAGTCATGCATTGATCTATCCATCCATCCATCCATCCATCCATCCATCCATCCACTCAGCCATCCAGCCAGCCAACCACCCACTCACCTACCTGCCCACTTACCCGCTCGTGCATTTATCTACCCCAACACACACCCATCCGCCCACCCACCCTTCTTCCGTCCATCACTCTGACCGTCCATCCTTCCTTCCACCCAACTGGCCGCCAGGCATCTCTGTGTTAACTCTGTTGTCGGCCAGGTTTTGCGCAGGTAGGTACTGAGGACTCACCTCTCCTGCTTCCCAATAGATCCTCAAGTGCTGGGAGAAAGAGATTTAATCTAAACAAGGCTCCCAGGGAATGAGACCAGGGCGGCTCTGTCTGGGCGGTGGGGTGGGGGGTGGGGGAGGAGAGTCAGGGGAAGAATCTGGGGCATAGCAGCAGGGCTGGAAGGTAATGGTGTAGCTCACCAGTGTCCACTTCCTCCTCCTGGGGACCACCCTGGGCCACGCTGGTGTATGTTCTGTAACCCACTCCCTCTGAGGATGGGTGTGTGATCCAGGTGTGGTCAGTGGGTCCATCCTGCTAAGCTTGGTCACTACGACTGGGTCAAGAATGGGCTTATGATGAAAATCAGCCTAGTGAAACTCAGTCCTGAGCCTTCTCTTATAAAGTTGTAAAAAGGCACTCTCGCCTTTTTACAACTGCTGAGCCTGGTGCTTAACCTGGTGCTGTTCTCAGCCTTCTTCCTGTGGGATGGGGGGCACCTCCCTGAGAATGGAGTTCTCACTGATGAAACCCGAGAAAAGAGACGGAAAGAGAATCTCCTAATGCTCTCAGAGCACCTGGATCCAGCCAGGCCCGAAGCTGTCATTCCTGAACTTTAAAGCCATTAAATTCCCTTCGGCTTCAGCCAAGCTGACCTTGAATTGTATCATTTGTAACCAAGAGGCTTGGCTGATACAGAAAGTGATATTCCCTGCTTCGGGACACAGTCTCTGACCCCTGAGGGGTCCAGGAGCTCAGAAGAGGGTGCAGCTCTGATGGGACTCTGCAACTCCCTGCCTGGGAACCCCAGGATGACTGGTATAACCAAGCACAGGCACTGACTCTCCTCAGGCAAGCCCCTCCCCCTCTACAGGCCTCAGTCTCCCCAAGTGTGAAATAAATGGTGCGTTCTTGCTCAAAGCGCCCAGTCCTGCTGCTGAAGGCCACCTTATACCGTACCCTCCGAGCCGTCCTGCGTGAGGTGGGGGCTGGGGGGAAGGCTGTGCAGACGGGGTGGGCACTATGGAAATGGGAAGATGGTGCTGTGGCGGAGTGGCTAGCTGCCCACGGCGGCGTCTGCTCCCCACCCTCGCCTCAACGGCAGGTTGTCTGAAATGAAGGTTACAGGCTTCCTTGAGATGACACGATGGCCAAGTGTCGGGAGTACACCAGACACTTTGCAGTCCCTAAAATGAGGGAGTGTGGTTTGTCTTCTTTCCCCCTTTTGCTGCTGGGATGTGGATATGATGGGTGGAATCTAAGCAGCTACCTTGAACCAGGAGGCACCTGTCGAGGATGCTGGAGCAGCAAGAAAGGCAAAACCCAGATCCCCCGTGTGCCTGGGGCCCCCATCCCAGCTCTGGCCCGCCCTCCTCTGCCTCCGACATGACATGGAAACAAACCTTGGTCTCATCTAAACCACAGCTCTTTTGTGTTTTTCGTGTCACGTGTGGCTGAGATGAGCCTGAGAAGGCACTGGCGTTTTGGAGAAACCCAGGAGCAGCATGACTGAGATGCTCCAGCGGAGGTGGAGGGAGATGGCAAAGCAGGGGGACGGGTCTCTCCTCTCAAGACGGGAATGCCTGGATTTTTACGCTAACGCAAAGGCATCTGATTTTCAGCATGTTCCAGCCAGGGTTTCCTTGCGCCTGGCAGGCCATGGCTTCGATCCCTACCCCAGTGAGCACCACTAAGCCAACGTCAGAGGACGGGGCTGGTCCTGGGTTTAACCGACAGGTGGAGCCGCACGTGGCCGTGGATGCCCCGGACAAGGGCAGCAGTGCCAGGCGCAGCTCCCACAGGTGGGGGCCGTCCTTGCTCGTTAACAGGTACCTGCCAATTTCCTTTTTGTTCCATAACAACTCCATTTTGTCACACTAATTTTAGTGGCAATGTTTTCGTTCCAATCAGCAATCGTTTTGGAAAAGCAGGCTGTTGGAAGAGTTCTTGGCGTACCAAATGACGAGCAATTTCTAAACGGCGTAAGACTGATGATTTTTAACCACACTGAATTCTAAATCTGTTTCGGGCTGGTTAACGCTTGTTACAAAATAACGAGCTGTCTCAAAGCCACGGCCATGCCCCTAGCTCCAACACACCCAGCATCCCTCCATGGCCGGGCCCACAGTGTTGCAGGCCGGGTCCTGGGGAGGGGGCAGGCTGGCAGGGTCTCTGCCCTGGGAAGCGCGTGGTCAGGGGACGGGGACACAGATGCAGGGAAGCACAGGGGGTCGATGCCCACCCAGGAGCTGAGCTTTGTGCATGGAAGGCTGGTCGCAGGGAAGATGCAGAGAGTTGCCCCCTGCTCCTGCCCCTGCTCCCAAAGGCACCGGCCAGTGACTGCACAGCGTAGCATCAGGATGCTCGAACGGGGAAAAGCTCGGCAGTTGCTCACGCGCTGAAACACAGAACTGCACGTGACCCCGCAACCCCACTCCTGGTGTGTACCCTGGAGAACGGGAAGCAGGTCAGCGGACCCTGACCCGGGACTACGGACCGCAGCACCCCCTGTAGCAGCCGACAGAACGGAAAACAACTGAAGTGCGTGGACGGACCAGTGGATTCACAAAATGTGGCCCAACCACTCGGCGGGGTAGGGGCCGCTGTAAAAGGGCACGAAGCGTGGACACTACATGGATGGACCTTGATGACCTCCTGCTCCGGGAAAGAAGCCACCTGTTACCTCATCCCATTTACGTGAAATAGGGAAGAGGGAAGGAATCTACAGAGGCAGAGGGTAAAGGCTGAGTGTTGGGGGAAAGGGAGGAGGCCAGCAGGGACAGGGATGCTTTCTGGGGCAACGAAAATGTTCTTAAGTTCAGACCACGGGGACGGCCCCACGGCTGAGTATTCTAAATTGTAGAGCGAATGATCAAATGATTAATTCAATGTTATACGAATTTCGCCGCAATTAAAAAAATTTAAAAAAAAAAAGATTCCAGAACATTCTGCCGGGGGCTCCGATTGGCCACCACTGCCTTCCCTCCAGGCCTCCACTCCTGGGGTCATTGCTAGTCATCTGGGCCTCTCCTGCCCAACTCCGCAGGGCTGACACCCAGGGTGGGCCACTGGCTAGCGGGGCTCCTGGGAAAGCCGCCGAGCGTGTGCCTCGGTTTCATCTGCAGTAAAATGCAGACATGTGCCCATGCGGTGGCCTGCTGTGTCTATAAGGCAGGGGACGCCTTATCAGGGGCATTCAGTAAGCCGGCCCTGCCCCAAAGTCTGTTTCCGTGGAGGGCCCAGGCAACAGCCGGCACAAGGCCCCGAGTGTCTCCCAAGTCTATGCTCCTGATTTAATCCACAAGCAAAGGGAAGGAGTAGCCACAGTTGGGGGCAGTTTCCCGGTCAGGCCTCTGGGGTCAGGAGAAACGAGGCAGAGGAGTTCGGAGGGTGAGGGAGAGGAGCCCAGGGGTGGCTGCAGAGGCAGACCGCCGGTGAGGTGGTGGGCTGGTGAGCACACCTGCTTTCCCAGGTTCTCGTCTCGTAGGGGGCAGTGCACGTTCCTGAGCCTCCCCCAGGGCATCTCTCGGCCCTGTAGGGGCTTCCCTTTGGCCTCCTTAGGCTTCTGTGACTTGCACAGCCTCTGCGCCTGTCCCCTACACATGGAGCTCCCGAATTGCAAACAGCAGACAGCCAGACACACTGCGAGTGTTGCCACAATAGTCACACATCCAGGGGCTGCCAGGGAGAGGCAGGGAGAGCTTCTGGGAGGTGATGGCCCCCCAGTCGATGCTTGATGGAGGAGCAGAGTTTGCCACGGGGAAGGGCACGTGCAGAGGAGTGGAGTCCCGGACACCGGGCCCCCAGTGCTGGGTGTGCAGTTCTGCAGGGAGAATCGTCGAGCTCCCGCATTGCACGTGGTGCCAGCCTGGCTGCTGGGCCCTGGGCCTTCCTCTGCCTGTGGCTTCAGGTGCCTTGCCCTGTGTGTGCACCGCGAGCCCCAGTCCTCACTGTGGGGAATGCAGCGGGCTACCCGCCACTCAGCAGGTCACTCTGGGCCCAGGAAGCCAAGCTATGTAGTTGGGACTGGGACCGTTCTCACAGCAAGGCATACTGGGGTCACAGGCTGCACAAGGAGATGTCGGCTGCCTCTGTGGGTGTCCTCTGCCCAGCACAGTGGCCATGAGGGCTGCGGGCAGGTGAGAGGACCAAGTGTGGAGAGGGCAAGGAACTTCTCCTGGCCACCTGTCCAAGCCAGGATCCCTGCCAGTGCAGAGGCACCAATGGCCAAGCAGCTCTACCCCCATGAGGAGTCCCTGCAAGGGGGCCTCGGGGGAGGGGTGTCACCAGGGTGACCCTCAGGCACAGCCCTACCTGCTCAGCTGAGGGAGGCCCTGGGACCCCAGAGTTGCTGGGTCCGCTCTGCACCAAGGGCCTGGCCGGGCTCAGACCCCCACCAGCCTTCTCTGTGTCTGCAGGTGGCATCTCTGGGGGGATTTCAGTCCTGCTGCCAGTGTGGGAACTGAGGACCCCGTGCTATGTGCCCGCAGAGTGTGCCAAGGCACTGCCAGGAGCAGCCGGAAACTTCTTTCACAGCCGGTCATCAGCCCCTGGGGCCTGCTGCACTGGGGTTCTGTGTGCACCAAGAGAACCCCTTTCTCTGTCCTCACCCGTAACCTGGGGACTGGCTCACCTCCAGGGCACCCGGGGCCCGGCACCACTCTTCTCCCAGGGTGTTGGGGGTAGGAAGGAGTGGGGGAATGGCTGGCCGGGATGCCCCTGCCCTGGCCTCCTGCCCAGGGAGCACATCCCCAGCCCGGCTGGCAGGACCACCAGGCCCCAGCTCCTGGCGGTAAGTGGGGCAGCTCAGGGGGGAGGCCGGCTGCCCTTGTTTGCTCTCAGAACTGTCCCTGTTTGCGTGACAAGTGAGCCGGTCACCCTGGCAATCAGACTCCTTCTAGGACTGTCCACGAGAAAAGCTGGGAGCTTCAGGACCTAGAAATAGGTCAGATCGTCACTGGGGCTTTGTATCTGTGCCAGGGCTGGAGCACAGCACAGCCCCACAGCAATGCTGGGGCCGCACGTTCACCTGAGTGGGGCTTCGGCGGACACGCTGCACTCAGGGCACGCGGCAGGGGCCCCCAAGCCTTCCCAGCAGTACCTGGAATAGCGTGTGCACACGCATATGCAAGCATGCACGGGTGTGCGTGTGCAGGCATGTGTGCACTGCCCGTGCCTCTGTACATGCACACACACGTGTGCAGGTTTATGTCTATACATGCGAAAGTGTGCATACCACAAGCACACAAGTGCACACGCATGTAAGTATGTGTGCACACGGAACCACACATACATGTACACACATACAGGCTCGTGCGTGTCCATGCACATGTGCGCACACCGCAAGCACACAGGTGTAAGCGTGTACATGCACACAGCATAGGTGCGTGTGCATACATGCACAGGTGTGCATGTACAGCAAGCACACGTGTGTGTGTCCATGTGTATAAGGATGTGTGTGTGTGTGCAGCTTTCGCTTGACCCTCACTGGGGTCTGGGACCCCCTCACTGCTCTGACTCTGTGCCAGGAGAGGCCAACACGCAGGGGGTTGTGCAGACACGGGAGCTCGCTTGACCTCCTCCCCTTCCCCCGTCCTGATCGGCCCAGGACTGGCCAGCTGTGGAGAGGGCATGGCCTCTGCTCCGCCCTCCTTGGCGGTGGAGCTGCCAGAGGGCGGGCCCAGCCCCCATCCCTTCCTGTCCTGGCTCCCAGGGAAGGCGCGGAGCAGAGGAGGTGGAAACGCCTCTCTGCCAGGTGTTGGTCAGACAAAGCTCTGGTCAAGGGGAGAGAGAAAGTGCTAGTCTCTGCCCCAGGGCGCTGGACGCAGACCCAGAGCCTGGTGCTCTCTCCTCTGCTCCTCGGGAGTCCCTGCCAGCCCAGCCCCATCTCTGATATCTTAAGTCTTATAGCCCGTGCCAGGGGCTCAGGGAGGCTGTCGGGGCAGCTGCTGACACCGCTAGGAACCCGTGTTCCGTAGGCATCTGCCGAACTTCTGTAGCCCGTCAAGGTCACCTTTAGGCATGTCTGAAGTGAGCTGTCGAGCTGTACGACTTCTGAGGCCCCTGCTGGCCCTAAAAGACCCACTGGGACAGACATCACTGTGCACGAGAGGCCACGAGCCTGGGCCCCAGTGTGACAGCCTCCAGAGTCCCGATCTGTGAAATGGGCCCACGAGGGTGGGGTGCTCGCCCTGTCTCCCGGGGAAGACGCTGGGAAGACAACCCGACGCTTGGAGATGTTGTAGTCACTTGCAAACCAGCAGCTCTGCAGTGATGACGAGGGGCCCGATTTCAGTTTCCATAGAACCCACCAGAACGTGGGCTCCTCTCCTCAGACAAAGACTCGGCACTGTTCTCCCCGTTGGGACTCAGCCCCTTCTGCCCACACAGCGAGCCGTGATTAGCAGGCTTGTTGCCTCCCATCGTGTGACCCTCCACGGGTCTGGGAAGGACAGGAGAGGGGCGCCTGCTCAGAGATGTGGAGGCCGGGAGCACTCGGGGCACCCGACGAAGGAGGCGCCCGGCCCGGGAAACGCGGGCTCCGTGGAGAAGCCCAGCGGAGGCTCGTCGGCACACACGCGGAGTGCGGTCTCCAGCATTGGGCAAAGGGCACATCTGCATCTCGGCTGAATAGGCAGGGGCGGCCGGGGCGACCTCTGCAGCCCTTCGCAGCCGTGCCAGGAAGGACCATGCTCCTGGGCGCCTGGCTGCATCCGGCAATTACTTCTCAAACAAATCTGATCTAAACAACCCGGAGGAAGGGAGGGGGCACGGGGCTGCTGCCGAGGCCCTGACCGGGAGTGGGCGCTACAGGGAAGGGGCAGTGGGTGGCCTGGGGTGCCGGGCAGAAAGCCACTGCCGTGTAGACCCCATCCTTGGGGCGCAGAGGCTGCAGGAACAAGGCATCCCCCCGCCCTCGGAGCTCGCCCTCCGCTCCCCACGGAGCTGCAGCAGGACACCTGAATCCACCCGTCTGGGCCACAGGGTCGGGGGAGCCCCAGGAATTCACAGAACAAATGAAGTGCCTCTGATTAAAGATGGTATATCTAGAGGTGAAGGTCTCCAGGAACGAGCACAGAACGCACGGCTTCCGGTGCAGGACGGCGGCCCGTGGCACATTCCCCAGTCCGCAGGGTGCGCCACGCGAGCTGCAGGATCCAGAGTGAAAAGAAAGCGGAGAATTCCAGGACGGCGGCTTCAGAGCGGGAGGAAGCGTGGGGCCTCATGCGGCGGCGGGCTCGGCGGCCCACGAAGCGAATCCCTGCTGACTTCAGAAAGACCCTAGTCCGCGTGCCCGAGGCCCATCCCCAGCGGCCGTGGCTGCCCTCTCTCTCGGAGGCCGTAGGCAGCCGGACGCTGAGGGGGTGGGGGACTGGACAACTCTTGGAAAAAGATAGAAAGGAGGCAGTCAAGCTGCTGGGCCGGGTCTCTGTGCATTTCGAGGGCTGAGGACAGACAGGAGGTGGCCTCGTGCTGGGCAGAGTATCTGGGTGGCTGGATTCCAGGACAAGCTCCCGAAGGAGATGCACGTAGCACTTTCACAGCAAGGCTGCTCGCGGTCGTGCCACCTACAGTAGCACAACTTGGGGCCGTGTCACGAGTCTGAAGAGGGCTGAACTGACGGCCACTGTCATGGCCAGGACAGCAGGGTGGACAAGGACTCGTCGGTGCCTTTCCAATGAGAGCGCGGAGAGCCACTGGGAACAGTGTTTGGGAAGAGTGTTTTCAACCCATGACGTGATGCCCTTCGTCGCTCGGGGAAGAAGGAAAGCAGGACCCGTAGCCTAAAAGGATGAGCTCGACTTTGTTTCATGTGCGTTTAGACTCACAGAAGGACCAGCATCTCGGTGGCGATTATCAACACGGTGTAGGGTGACGAGTGACTCATTCTCTCCCTTTGTGTGTCTCTGTACTTTCCGGACTCGCTACAGAACCAGACGTGACATGGGTCATGGTGCGTTGCCTATCAAAGTGAAAGGCTCCCCGGAGAAGTTATGTAAATGGCTAGTAAGTGTGCGGAAGGGAGCCCTGTATCCCAGGTATCAGGGAAACACGGATGAAACCCGCATGGAGACACCAGCTCACACCCACTCGGATGGCTGCCATCCAGAAATGAAAAGGAGGAGCCAGCGAGGGTGTGGGGACTGACAGCTCTGTCACGGTGCTGGGGGGAATGGGACAGACAAAACCATCTGGGGGGTCCTCGAAAGGTAGACCGTGGCATTACCATGTGACCCCAAGACTCCTCCCCAGGTACATGCCCAGGAGAAGCGAAAGCAGGTGCTCAGACAAAGACTTGCACGGAAACGCTCACAGCAGCACTCTTGACAAAAGCCCACGCATGGAAACCCAAATGTCCATGCGATGAGCCCGTAAACAAAATGTGGTCTATGCAAGGGAATATTACGCAGCCTTAGGAAGAAATGACATTCTGATACGTGCTACCCCTTGGATAAAGCCCCAGATCCCATTCTGCTAAAGCGAGTGGGGCACCAGAGAGCGCACGCCGTAAGGCTGCGTACGCGTGAACGTCCAGGACGGGCAGACCCCTGCAGACGGAGGGTGGGGCACGCTCGCCCAGGCTGGGGTGTGGGGTGGAGGTGACGGGCTTTTTCTGGGCTGAGTCAGCGGTGATATCTGCACAGCCTTGGGAATAGACTAAAAAACCACGGAACCACCCGCCCTCGCGGGGGAGATCTCGTGGTATGGGAATTCTATTTCGGTTTAAGAAAACAGAAAGACGGGTGCCATGTCTAAAAGGCCTTTGGATTTCAGAGTGATGCAAAGTGAGGCAAGAGAGGGGTCGCCCTCAAGGACTGATCTGAGGACCCGACTGGGTCGACCACGCCGAAGCTTCGGGAAGCTGAGACTGCCCAGCACGAATGTGGATTCTTGATCCGCATCTGGGTGGCCCCAGGCAGCCACTTCCTGCCCCGTCGTCTAGGGGCCCAGGCTCCTCCCCACCACGGTCCTCCCCGACCCTGACTGGCAGGGGGCGGCGGACACACAGCGTCCGTCCAGACGCTCTTCTTGGCTACGCGATTTGTGGAGCGGGAGCCTGGGCCTTACTTATCTCCTTTGCATATGCATGTCTTAAATTTCATCTGCCAGTGTGAGATTTCATGCAGCCCCCATAAGCCAATGTTTATTCATTATCCCCGGATCTGTTTCCTATCGTCTATTTCAGAGGAGCCAAAAACAACATCTTAACTCAATACAGAGCACCATATGACGGCTTTCATTTTCCAAAATGAGCCACGGTGCACTCTGGGGTGGGGGGACGGCCCTTGGTTCCCGCTGAGCCCTGGCAGAGGGGGGTTCCTGGCTCTGGCGAGCCATCCTCAAACTGGGTGCCTAGGTGTCAAGGGAGAGGCCGCGGGGCTGTCCTCGTTGGTCTGACAGATGGACGGTCAGCAGCCACCTGCATGTACTGGGAGCAGCTCATTCACTCTACCACTTATAGGGCATGACGTCTGTCTTCCCGGGCCCCCAAGAGCCCATACTGCTCAGGGCACGGGCGAGGAGGACACCCAGAGAGGCCTCCTTGCTGAACTCAGGGAACAGAGAGCCAGGCGGAGTCTGAGGTCACTACACGTCCCGTTGGCTGAAGGGAACTTCTCTCTCAACTAGCCTGAGATGCCAACAATGCTGGCGTTTTCCCGGGTCTCATAATAGCCCCTGCCTTCCCTGATGTTTACACTCCACAGTGTTGAAGAGATCTCCGTGTCGGGGAGGTTTAAAGATGGGAGGGCTACACGACTGGACTGAGGGTGAGCTGCGAATGGGATAGAATGGGTGTCTACGATCACCCCATGCAAAGTACAACCGTGCCCCCACCCACCCACCCACCCACCATCCATCCATCTACCCACCCGCCCACGCATCCGTCCACCGTCCATCATCCACCCTTCCCCCCCCCAGTCTACCCACCCACCCGGCCACCCACCCACCATCCATCATCTGTCCGTCCTTCCACCCATCCAGGAAGCAGCCTCTCGGCACCTCTTCCAATCCAGGTGCCACGCTAGGTATGGGGACACCGGGGGGAGCCGCTGTATCCTTTCTTTCCCTCGCAGAGGGCACCACACAGCGGTCGACTCGCCTCACGCACACGTATGCACACACCAACTCACAAGCCTTCTCCTCCCGGCCCCTCGGCTCACACCATTTGCACCAATTAAACCTGTTCTGTCTCAGGGCTCAGATCCCAGCTCATCTAACAGCCCGCGTGGAAAGCCTGGAAAGCCGCTGAAACACGCAGGTCCCACCCACACATCCTGGCTTCACGGGGCAGGGCTGGAGCCACGTTCCATGGGCACCCTCAGATGTGTTATGCAGGACGACAGCGACCCACGAGCCAGTGTCTAGTGAGCACGCCTGCGAGCCGGACTGTGCCCAGAGCTTTCCACCACAGGCTCACCGCCCCCTCCGGCCATGCTGCGGTAAAAACACCGTTGCCACTGCCGTCTCACAGAGCAGGAACTAGAGGTCAGAGAGGCCAAGCAAGCCGCCCAAGGCCACACAGCAGCAAGCTGATGGGGACCCTCTGGCTCTAGGCTCATGGCCTTAAATCAGAGCCATGGACTCTGACATCGGTCTATTCCGTGGACCTGGCTCCGGGTCCTGTCTCCAGAACAGAGGACCCTAAGAGACCTCTGGGTGCTGGGGGATCAGCGTGCAGCCTGGTCAGACGGGAGCCTTGGGACAGAGGAAACAGCCAATGTGCTCAACTCAGACAATGCAGTGGTCCCCGCGGGGGCTGGGGCTGTGCGGCGGGAAGGGTACGCCAGGTAGCACCAGAGGGGACAGGCCTTTGGTTCACGGCTGTCACTCTTCATCATGCCGTGAACCGAATTCCGTCCCCCTCCCCCAAACCCCTATGTTGGAGCCCTAACCCCAAGATGACTGCACACGTGGACCTTCCAGAACGCAGTTAAGGTTAAGTGGGGTTACACGAGGTCACAAGAGTGGGGCCCTAATCCCACAGGACCAGTGCCCTTCTGAGAAGGGAAAAGGGTAGGGAGAGGTTCACAGCGGGAAGCCACGTGAGCACACTTGGCACCTGCAAGCCAGGAAGAGTCCTCACCGGAAACCCACCCCGGGGACACCTGGACCGAGGACTTCCAGAACCCAGAACCAGGAGAAAGAAATGTCTCGCTGTTCAAGCTCCCCCCGTCACAGTTTGCCACGGCCAACCTGGCAGAATGGCAGAAACCTCCTTCCGCTCACCACCGTCCAGACGGGGATGGCCCCGCCCAGAGCAACGGCTGTGTGAGGTGACTTTTTGCAAGGAGCTGCAGACACACATCCTGCAGGGGCAGGAGGCACGTGGGGAAGGAGGGCGGGGCTGGTGCGGGCGTCACTGGGTTGCCATGGTAACCTAGGCAGGCAGCCACCACAGCCAGGGCTGGGAGGGGAGGGGGCGCCCGGGATGTGGAGCGACGCCAGCGACCAAAGCCACAGACAGACCTGGCAGAACTCTATTTCGGGGGCGAGGCTGAACGTGGAAATTGGTATTCGAAACACAGGGCGGCTGCTCAGAGACCACAGCACGCACCGAAGAGGCGAGGCTCCAAGTGTCTTTTAATAAAATGGCGTAAAAGCAAGACGAAGGGGGAAGCCTGCGTGGTTCGGCCACGGTTGTTTAGCAAACACATAATCATTAGCAGAGGACAATGAGTCCTTGTATTTGTTTCATGTTCCGTTAGGGAACAGCCCGTGACTCCTCTGGAGGCTGGCTCTTTCGTGGCTTATTAATATTTTAGATTACAACTATGTTAATAAGCCACTTGCCTATATTTTTAAATGCTCTAAAGATAACCAGATACGTTCTATTTTGGAAGAACCAACCGTGCCTGCGGTGATGTCTTGCAGAGGCTTCCTAGGACTGTGACAAATGGGGCTTCTGTTTAATACCGGGACTCCACTAGCTCCTGTCCCGCTGGCCCTAACCGGGAGCCGCCAGAGCCCTGGGGGGCAGCCCCTGCCCCTTCCGTGTCTCCCGGGGAAGTGTTCCCGACGGGGGGAGAGCAGGTCATGGCAGTGGCCTCCTCTTCTGTTCCAAGAGCCCAGATGTTTGGGCCTCCCTGCTGGAGGGGTATCTCTAGATGTCCACAGAGGCTCCGTGGCCCCCCTCCTTCTGCTGGTGACGGCACCCCACCTGGCCTTGGCAGATCATCTGCCCATACTCTCCTGTCCCAGGGGCAGCCAGTCGTACTTCCCAAGCACACTCATCCCCCAGTTCTAGCAACGGGGTCTGAGGTGCACCTATCCATGACCCAGGTCACCCAATCGGGGCCAATCCCTGACGCCCGTCAAACAGGCAAGAAAGACATATTCTCTCTGTGCTGTACTTGGGCTCAGAAGGACGAAATCCAGAGCTCTCAGGGATCATGCTGACAAGAGAGCTGCCCAAAGGATACAGCTGTCGGAGAGGATGGAATCAGTGCCTGAAGACCGAGAGAAAGCTCCTGGGGGACATCATTTGAACACCTGGATTTAGCCATGCCTGAAGCCAGAACCCTGGGCTTTTCAATTATGTTGAGATATTAATTCCCTTTTTGGGGGAAGACGGTGTTGGAGGGAGCTCTGGGGTTTTGTCACCTCCAATTAAAAAAGTGATAAAGAACAGAGCATCCCCTGAGCTGGGATGGGACAAGGAGAAGCCCTGGGTTAAAAGTTCAAAATCGGGTTTCCACACCAGTTCTGCCTCAAGCCAGGTATGGGATTCTCAGCAACCAGGAGCCTAGACTTTCTTCTCCAACAGAAAGACGCCTGAACCCGAAATCTGGACTTTCTCAAACTGAGACTGGAGACCCCAAGTTTTCCTGGGGGCACCTCAAGTCTTAGAGGAACTTTTTATTCTGTGCTTCCATTTTGGTGATGCCCTAAAAATGACCCTTGCTTCTTTTTAAGAACAAAACTGTTCTGCCTTAATGGTTCACATTCTCATAGACAATTTCAGTTTTTATAATTGGGTGTTTTTTTCAAATGTGGGAATGTTCCCTCCTCCAAGTGACCCACAGGTTGCTAAAGCAGAGAGATCCTGCTCTGAAACCCGTGGCTACAACCCATAGGCTGGGTGACTCTGGACACATTGCTCAATGTCTCTGGGCCCATGTTCCCCTTTGTGCAAAATAAGAACGGGGACACTCAGCCTGGGGGACTACTTTGGAGATGAGAAATGTCCCATCCAGGGCCTGGTGCAGGACCGGTGTCACAGTGTTCAGTGATGGACCTTCGGCAGGGGCCAAGCCCAGACAGTTCATGATACCCAACCCCAGCATGCATGTGTGAAATCTGTCCAACCAGTCACCCTGAAGTCCTTTGTGTGACCTGGGCTTTTTAACTAGGTTAAGTTAGGTTAACTGAGTTAAGGGAATTGTATGGGCAAAGGGTCACAGCTAAGCTACCCCAAAGTAGCAGGGCTGGGTTTTCCAAAGATGGTCGTCCCTATACATTTATTCCTACAAGAAGTTCTTCTAGTCACCATTTTTTAATTTTTTTATTTTTTTTAAAGATTTTATTCATTTATTTGACAGACAGAGGTCACAAGTAGGCAGAGAGGCGGGCACAGAGAGAGAGGGGGGAGGAAGCAGGCTCCCTGGCGAGCAGAGAGCCCGATGCGGGGCTCGATCCCAGGACCCTGAGATCAGGACCCGAGCCGAAGGCAGAGGCTTAACCCACTGAGCAACCCAGGCGCCCCTCTAGTCACCATTTTAAATGGGAAGCCAGCACCCCTTCCCAGAGACAGAAGATGTGTTCCCATTAAATAAGGCGGGAAGGGGGTTATGGGTCACAGTCGAATTGGAGTGCTATCTGCAGGCTGCCCTGAGCCCATGCCTGCTTCTTCCATGGTAAGGAGAAGACTGGTGACCACGAGAGCCACGTGCAAGTGTCTCTGACCTCCCAGGGAAAAGCCTGGCCACAGTCTGGGAACAGATGTGGTGAATGTATATTGCTGAGAATGGCTTTCTTATGTAATACGTAAAGAGTGACCACAAATCAATAAGAAACAAACGATGCTACAGAAAAATGGGCAAAAGACCTAAACTGACACTTGACCAAAAAATGAAAATAAACAGCCATTAAACACACAAAAATGTTCTCGCACTCGGGAGTAATGGGGGGAACACAAACTGAAGTCCTGTGTTCATGTAGCACGGGCATGAGACCCACAGTGGAAACGGTCTGCCAGTAGCGCGTGCTGGCGAGATGTGGACATGGCACTGCCAGGGACTAAAAGTCCGTGCTCCCCAATGCATTTGTCAAAGCCCTATCCCCAGTGGATGGTATCTGGAGGAGGGGCATTTGGGAGGTAGTTTGGGTCCATGGAGGTCACGAGGGTGGGAACCCCATGATGGGATTAATGCCCTTATGAGGAAAGACACTGGAGAACTTGACCATGTGTGGGTACAGTGAGCAGATGGCTTGTCTGCAAGCCAGGAGGCCAACAAGGCTGGTACCTCGACCTCAGACTTCCAGCCTCCGGCACCGGGAGAAATAAACGTCTGCTGGTTGAGCTGCCCTCTCTGTGCTACTTGTCACAGCAGCATGCACAGACTGATATGCACTCTTAGGACATAGCTGAAGGATCCAGAAGGACGGAGGATACACCCAGACCTGGGGTATGAGGAAAAGCAGAGCAAGTATGTTTACACCAGGGGACAGGGACCGCAGCAACACTGCCCATGACAGCCCTGGGCTGTAGGCAATCCAGGTGGCCCCCCATGGCAGGACAGATTGACAAAACCCAATGAACGACCTAAGAGTGAAATGGGTACCCCGAGCCACTTACACAATCCAGACATCTAAGACAGATGTTAGGAGAGAAGCCAAACACAATACGCCACACACACAGTCTGATTCCACTTATACATGGTTCAAAATTGGCCCAAACTACGTTACGCTGTTTAGGGATGAAAAGCAAGCAAGCAGAATGATCACAAACAAAGGAAGTGAATGACATGCGAGCACGGTGGGCTTAGCAGTGGGGAGAGATGGTTCTGTTGCCACAGGGCGCATGGGGGCTTCGGGGATGAGAGTCCCGCGGGGTGGGGTTGCTGTTTTATAGCCATTTGCTAAGCGACACATCATGGTTTGTGAGCTCCTCTCTGTGTTTATTGTATTTCATGCAAAAAAATTAGAGACACAAAGATCACACAAGCACCAGACTGAGGACGGAGACATATAGGGGTGAAGTGATTCTTCTCAACGGCACCCAGTGTTGGTGTGTCTGCACAAAGAGGAGAACTTGAGGAAAGAAGTGAGATTTTAGGAATTGGAAGAAGCAATCCAGGAGCTTCCCAGTAAGGAAGGTGAGGCTGGGCAGGCTGGGATAAGTGAGCACATTCCATCTGTGGCCAGAGCAGTAGAATTCATCAAGCTGGACCATCAGATCTGATGACCATCATCTGCGTCACCATTATCCTCATTGCTACCACCATCCGCAACATCGCCAACACCACCAACAGCCATATCCACCATCACCACCAATACCAACGCCAACACCACCGTCAGCAACATCACCAATACTACCAACACCACCAACACCACCGTCAGCAACATCACCAACACTACCAACACCCGTATCCACCATCACCACCACCACCACAGTCGGCAACATTACCACCATCACCCATAACACCAACACCCATATCACCACCATCAATACCACCACCATCACCAGCATCAGCCCAACTGGCATCACCACCATGACCATCACAACCACCAGCTTTACCACCATCCACGACCACTAGGTCTCAACATCTCAGAGATGGCAGATCCTCTGGGGACACCCCAGTCTGGTGGATGAAGGTCAGCTTGGACGGACCTGCGCTGATGTCCTGGCATGGCCACTAAGTCAATGTGCTGCTCTGAGCAGGTCACTTACAATCTCTGACCCTCGCCTAGAAACGTGACCATGTCCCCACCTCCTGTGTACTATGAAGGTCACACACATCATCTGCAAAATCTAAGTGGAGAGGCGAGGTTGAGGGGATGCTCCAGGTGACGGGGGTCAGGACGTGTGCTCTGGAAAGGCTGGAGTAGTGCTGCCTGGCCCTGCAGTGTATGGCTGTGACGGGCATCAGCACAGCCTCAAGAGATGCTGGGTAAGGGGAACGCAGCCACCCAGAGAACGCACAGGGATCCCAGCAGCAGACCAGCTCGGGCCACAAGGATGCACCAGGAGTTAAGAGTGTGCTGTCTTGCACATGAGGTCTCGGCCACCCAGCTCTGTGGCCTTCAGGTGACCAGAGTCTGGCTGTCTCTGGATGCTGGGGACAGTGGTTGTTCACGCCACCTTGTCATCTTATGCTAAGCAGACGGGGATCTTCAGACTGTCCGGGCCTCTGTTTCGGCAGCTAAGAAACCATGTGTTTGGTAGTGACTTGGTTTTGTCATTTTCTCAAATGGGGGACCCCCATGGCACAGCCTCTGCTTACACATGAGTGGTCACCGAAAACTGCACACACCTGCGTTCGCTCTCTGTGAACTGACTCATCGAAGGGCTCCGGGTGACGAGTCTGGATGTATTTTATCTGTTTCTTACCCGAGATCTGCCTTCGGGGACATGCCCTGTCATGGCTGGTGTGCGGAATCCTAAAGAGAAAGGACCAAGCCACCGTCTAACCTGGCAGCCTGGATGGGGACACGGGAAGCAGAGGCGGCCACCGTCCCTCTCTCCATCCATGGTGTGGGTTGGTCTTGATGACGGCCAGTTTTAGGTGTCGACCTGACCAGACCAGGCACCCAGCTACTGTCGGGCACCCGTCCAGGCGTTGCCATGAAGGTGTTCAGCAGACACGGCCTGCGGCCCCGACAAACCAGCTGACTGAGCAGAGATTCTCCTGGACGGTGTGGGTGGGCCTCCCCCAATCAGTTACGGCTTCTCAAAGAAGAAATTCTGCCTCACGACTGCAGCCTGAGCCTGCCCTGCGGATCTCAGACTTGCCAGCCCCCCAAATCGCCTGAGCCATTTCCTTCACAAGGATCTCCTCAAACGCACATGTATCTGTGCCGAAGTCCATGTCCCTCTGTCCCTATTCTCCCGAGGGGTCAGTCACCAGTGGTGGCTCCTAGCCAGGAACCACAAGGCCAAGCCCTGTGGTGTCCATGTCCCATGACGGGTCCTTGACACTGGGAACAGAGAGGCAGTGGTGTGTGTCCCTTCTGAGCCAGAGGCCCCCAAAAGCCCTTGAGAATGGGGAGGACACAGCAGGATGGAAGCCGCCGAAGTTACAGGCTCATGTGTTATAGCGGCTGACCTCACCCCACCTAATACATCCGCTGGAAAGCCCCATCCAGAAGAAGCCTGCGTGCCAGGAGCGCAGGGGAGGGACACGCACATAATCCCAGGACCACCATGCCTGCTCTCTGCCAGGGTGACACAGTGCACAGCGCTAGGATTCCAAAGAATGGGTCACAGCCCAGCCTGGTGCGCTCCTGGGTGCTGAGACGTGGATGTCTGTGTGGATCAGGGAGGATGGTCCCCGCCCTTCCTACGCCCCAGGAGGATGAGCGGCCAGGAAGGAAAGCCTGTTGGAAACTGTGAGGTCCTCAGAAACACACGGTCCTAAGAGATGAGAGCAAGGGCTTCCTGTGCTGAAGACACAGCTCCCGGCCTTTCCACGCCACTGAGCCCAACGTGTATCCGTGAACTGGCTGGCGACCGGGCCCCGCACGTCATTCTGCAGGGGCTGCCCGTGGTCCCCGACGTTCGTCGTCGTGTGACAGGAAATCGGTTGTGCTCAGACACAAGGTGCCCTGAGCTGCCCCCTGTGTGCTGGGGGTTCCTCGAATCGGTTACTTCTTTCATTTAATGCACGAGACTGGGATTTGCCAGCTAAACACTCACTTTACAACCAGAGACATGGGGCTCCCCAAAGAGGGAACGTGAGCAGCCCACACCGGGCTGACCTTGTGCAGACCGAGCGTGCTGGATGGAAACACATGGCGTATCTGTACCATCTCCAGATTTTATGCATATTCCAGGTTTGCTTAAAAATGGAGGGGGGCTCTACCAAAAAAATGCTGATCGTGAAAAAAATAAGGGAGTGGGACTTGGTTTAAAATTTTAGAAAACTCCCTACTCCTTTAAGACGCAGTTGGAAACAAAAGGTCAAGTCTCAGGCTCCGGGACGTACCTGTCACACGTATCCAGTGCGACAGCAGAGCACACGAGAAAACCCCAAATCCAGGAGTGGCAAGAGAAGTGGCCCAACTAAAGGTGGACGGAGATGTGCCCAAATTCTTTGAGAGACGCTGACCTCGGGGAGCAGTGCACGGAAGCCGTGTGCCACGATCCCCTCCGGGTGGAGGACATCCTCAGTACGATGCCGACCACACCCACTGGGTGGCCGCCCCTAAAGGAACCCATCATAGCAGACGTGGGCCAGGATGTGAGGCCACGGGAGCCCCAGGAGCCCCAGCAGCTGGGACGGCTGTCCGGATGTTTCCTCTAAAGTGAGACGCGCTCCTGTCCTGCGACCTCGCAACATGCTTCTGACCACTTCTCTGCGACAGATGAGACCACGTCCACGGACAGGCTTGTACAGAAACCTTCCTATGATCCCAAATCAAGGAGCGACCCCGACGCCGTCGGCGGGAGGAGTCGACAGTCTGTTGGGCATACACATGTGACAGAACACTCCTCGGGGACAAATACGGACAGATCGCTGGCACTTACGTCAGCGTGGCTGGTGATGGGCGTTTGCGGCCCAGGAGTGCGGGCTGCAGGGGTGCATGTCTGGGTGAGTCAGCCAGTCACACCGGCCTCCCCTGCCAGAGCCCCAGGAAGGCGGCGTGGCCAGGAAGCACCCTGACAGAACTTGCGGGGTCAGGACACTTGCCCGAGTGTGCTTGGAGACACGGGGGTGTACGTCTGCCAAAATGCCCTGACCTGTGCTCTCGTGCAGGTAAGTCACATGGCGACAAAAGCGATCTGTAAGCCCAGCCCCAAAAAACCCCAAGGAAGCGAGCCTGGTGGGAGCCGCTCCAGAACCTTCCCTATCCTGAAATCCAGGTCCGAATCCGCTCCCCGCCACACCACCGCCCTCCATCCCAGGATTGCGGGATGCCGCCTCCTCTCTCCTCTGACCCGTGCCTACCTCCTAGCAGGGCTCATAATTTACCCTCCCTGGCGGACAGAGGATCCCCCCCAACAAAGATACGTCTTAATGCCCGGCACCTGGGAACAGAGACCTCACACGGAGAAAGGGAATGAGGCTGCAAATCAGCTTCCCTTCCGCTGGCCTATCCAGGTGGGCCCAGGCTGACCACACGTGTCCTAACCCGCAGGGAAGAAGCGAGAGGGGGTCAGAGATGTGCAGCGTAAGGGACCTGGCCCCATTCTCAAGTTGGCGGGAGGGACCACGAGCCAGGCACGTCGCAGCGTCCAGAGCCCGGAGACTACAAGGACATGCACTCTCCCCAGAGCTTCCAGAAAGGACCACAGCCTGGCTGACACGGGGACCTATGAGACCCGCACCAGACTTCTGACCTTAGAACCACAAGATAACGCGTTTGGGATGCTGAAGCCACTCTGTAGCCACTTGGGACAGCACGAGGAGCTCCAGCTCCTACGATCCTTATGGGCAGCGCAAAGCTATGCTGCCCGGGCCCAGAGGCACTCAGGAAATGTGCGCAGGGCGGCGGCGGCGGGTACCACATTCCAGAAGGGTCTGGCATGGTCACTTGGGGTCAGGGACCAGCCTACATGTTCTCAAGTCCCCCAGACACACAGCCAGCCCCCAGAATTGGCTGGAGTCCCACGATGTTGAACGGCAGCCTGGGTGGCGAGTGCCAGGTTATCAAAAGGATGACATTCTGCAGAGGGTTGCAAGGAGCATCCTTCTAGGAACATCATACCCGACAGCTTTCCCAGGATGGACACACACACACCACTGCCCCCCGGGAGCCCCTCCGGAGGGGACCATCAGCCTGGACGAGCAGCACCGTGTCCACCCGCCCTGTGGATGTCGTGCCCGTGTCGGGGGTAGATGGGCAGAGAAGGCTCACGGCAGGAGAAGGTAGGAGGGGGCGCTGTGGGCCCTGGCATTCTGCTCCCTCTCTACAGGAAGCTGTGATTTTCTGGAGGATGCAAGGAGCAGATGGGCCCGGGTGACCCGCACATGTGGCCATCCTGGGAGGCCCCGGCCGGCAGTACCTGGCGCCCATGTACCTGAGTCTTTCCAAGGAAGGAACGTGTACTGGGAAACCAGTGATACTGAAGCTGTGGGGCAGGAGAGGACGGAAAGGGGTGCTCAGCGGCCTGGAAGGGGCGTCGTGCTCACAGCTCCGGTCTTACCCTTCGCAGACCAGTGGGGCCGGGCACGCCACCTGCCCAAGAGGACACGGGTGGGCCAGGGGCAGCAGGCCCTGGAGGGCCAGGAGATCTGGCTCGTCCTGGGGCGCAGGACGTGCACCACCACGCCCGGGAAAGCACGCTCCCAACCACCTGCTGCCTGCGGACCCGCCCAGCCACCTTCCCCAGAGGAGCACATCCCAGCCTTCCCTTTCAACCTACGTTTAGGACGGCTCTTACCTCGACACCCCCCACCATGCAAGGAGTGTCACGGGTTCCCTTTCCTGAACAGTGGGGAGCCTGGCACACGTGGACACCCCCTCTGAGATCAAGTTCTCGCAGAGGGAACCAACTGAGCACCCCCAAGGGAGAGTCTGCCAAGCCAGCCACGTGCGGGGCGCCCACCGTGCTTCCCTGAGCATGTGTCCTCAGAACACCTCGTCTCCCAGCGGTGCAGGCCCACGGGGCAGGGACCACGAGCCCGCACAAGCAGACACAGCAAAGCAGCCAGTCACGGAGTGAGGATGGCCGCCTCTGACATGTGCTCTGGGGGTCTGGGACACGGAGTGCCCACATGGAGCCGCTCTCCCTGCAAGACAGTCGGCGCTTAACATTCCCCGAGCGCCGCGTTTCCTCCCCAGTCTGCTGTATATGAATGATCTCCTCTTAACATTTTAATCAACCCAATCTTTTGGCAATCAATTTCAAAGCGGTTTTCCGCAAAGGCTACATTTGGAGTTCCGGGAGACGCGGAAGCGGTTTTCCTTCGCGAATGCCAACCGCTCTGGGGCGGCGTTCAGTGACGCGTCAGGGCGTGTGGTTTTAACGGAGGGCACGGCCGGGGCGGGGGCCTGCCGGTGCCCACGAGCTGCCCACGTGCGACCTCAGTATGAGAGACTGAGAACCGGCCTTCCAGTTTCCATCGACCCGCGAGAGCCCTTCCCCGATGGCTACAGCGAACGATCCAAGTTTTCTGGAACGGGTACTGAGCAGCCCCATAACTAAAAGCTTCCGCACCGTCTTGCAACCTATTTCTGGTTTGGACAAAGCCCAGAGGAATCGAATCAACCCGTTTTGACGACAGAGAGAAGTCCTTGCTTTGAACGGCGGCCACTCTCTGGCGGCAGGCCACCCGGGCCCGAGGGCCGTGGAGACGCGGCACGCGCCGAGCCACCTTACCTGCCTGGCTGTCCCTGGGCCTGCACATCACCTCCTCCACGCACTCGGCCGGGAACCACCCGATGTGGCCACGGGCGCTGCCTTCCCAGAAGCCTCCTTCGCCGATGCTCAGAACTGGAAACAGGAGGGGGAAACCGTGAGCGGGCGGGTTCGAGGGGTCTGGGGGTGAGCGTGAAGAGGGGACGGAGAGAGGACAGGGCCAGTGCCGTCCCTCCAGCCTGCACAGCCGGCGGCTCTTGTCCATCTGCTGGCCGTCCACACCTCCCTCAGCTGTGGACAAGGGGACCCGTACAGTGTCCCTCAGAGAGGACGGGGCCGATGGCGTGGACGCTGGGGTCCCCAGGTGTCTCTTCCCCTAAGCTTGTGAGTGTTGGTCTCCCGGCATCATTATCTGACCCCACGAGTCCTGCAACTACTCTGTCCCCCTCTCGGTGTCCCGGCTAAGACGGCGGAGGGAACCGCAAGTCGCCAGCGTCAATCATGTTCTGTGTCAAAGCGGCGGGACAGGTCACGACCTCCAAGGATGGGAGGAACGATGAGGTCTCGCGTGTGCCCCTGCCCAGCTGGGGAAGGGGTCTAAGGGTCTGCCTGATCTTTGAAACCAGTTTGGGAAAAGACAGTTCCCGGCAGGAGACGGGAGAGCAGAGAGAGGCTGTGTGCTGACCCCGTGTTCTGTCTGGCCTCGAGGCAGGAGCGCGGGAGAGAGGGAGGCATTCGGAGCCCTGCACCTGTGACGAGCTGACCCGCCACGGAGGGCCTCTGACGGTGCAGATGGGGAGCATCGGAGACCCCTCCCCTCGGAGACGGGGGTAGAGGGCCCGTCCACGGGGCCGCTCTGCACGGTGGAAACAGGAAGGCGTCTCTCGCACTTCCTCCAAAAACCGATGCTGCCTTATGCCCCAAGCGGCCCAGGTCGGTAAGCACGCAGGCTCCCCAGAGAATCCGGACCGGAGAGGGTCACCGCGGACGGAGTGCTGTCTGGCACCAATGGGAGGCCAGGCACCCGCCCATGTGCTGGACGGGCCGAAGCCACACATCTGTGTCCGTGACACGCAGGGAAGCTTCTCGGACCCCCTGCCTCGGCTCCCTCGTGGGTTAGAGCGGGTCCCGTTCGTGGTGCTACCATGCGTGAGGCAGAGCCCTGTAACCCCGTGCGGCGCTCCGTCCCCACTCACGTCTTCTCTCCGGACTGCCCGTCCGCCAGGGAGGCAGGTAGGACAGCGCGCGCTCGTGTCTGATGGGCACCGACCCACGCTTCTGAGTGCGTTCTTGTTATGCCGATGCTGGCGGGAGAGGGGGAGGCTGAGGGGCCCTGCCCGCCGGGCCGGCGTCAGCTCCGTTAGGAGAGGGGGACACAGCGGGCTGTGGGCTGCACGCGAGGAGAGGCCGGGGGAGGGCCCGGGACATCCCGTGTGCCCGGGGGGCGAGCGCGCGCTGGTGGCTCTCCTGGAGGAGGAGGGGGGAGCAGGGCATACACGAGGGGCCGCGGGCACGACTCGATCCTGCTGCAACATGTGACTATGTTTTAGGCCGTCGGCAGGACGGGCCTCCGCCCTTAGGGAGCTGCGACCACCGGCCACACAGGGGGCTCGCACACTGGGGTTACTGTCTACCCACCGTGTCCAGGTGGGAGCGTGTTCCCTGTAAGCACAGGGCAGGTGGGCTGGGCTCACCCATAAACTGACTGAAGGCACTGAAACGCAGACATTTCATGCCCTGAGTACAAACAGTCCACGGGCTCTGAGGCCACAGCTGAAGCCACAGGGTCAGAGGAGATGCCCGTCTCACTGTTTACTAACTGGCCACTACGCAGGGCCCCTCCCCTCCAGAGACACAGGGCCCTGCCTCGGACATTGGCGATCTAGCCCCAGGCTTGGGAGGGGCCATCACAGCACCAGCCCCGGCCCCTCTGCCAAGCCCCGCCCTGCCCCTGCCTGGGTCACTGAGGAGGGACCTCCCTGTGGGCCTGGACAGCCCTGGTTCCCCGTTCTGCGTCAAGCCCCCCACAGGCCATTTGAATTTGAAGCCATCCTGGGCTTTCCTCCACATGAGCGTCACAAGGGGGATCAGAACAGGCACACCCCTGTGCCCGGGAACCCGCCTGTGGGGAGAGGGGTATCGAGATATGCTTTCCCGGGTCACGGGCTCAGTGGATCCCTGGGTCTGTGAAGACCTCCCCTCCACAGCTGAGCCGCAACAACAGGAATACAGGGAGAGTCAGGGCCCGGCCAGGGGCTGGGGGTTCTCAGTAGGACTGCACTGCCCTGGAAGGGGGCAGCTGGGTTTCTCTGGAAATCCTCCCAGATCTCCTGCCCCTGCCAGCCAGGCAGCCAGGCCTCCTGCCTCTGCTGGGCGCCCTTTGAGGTCCAGGGGAAAGAACACCCTCGGCTCACCTCCAGCTCCCTGTCTCCGAGAGCTGCCAGCCAGGATGCCAAGGGCCGCACAGCAGGGTCGGGAAGGAAGGAGATGCACCGGGCTACGTCTCGGTATCGACATGGAGACAACCCTTCCCACCTTCCGGATGCTTCCTTGTGCAAGCCACACCTGCAGGGCACCTAATGCTCCTTAGTCAGCAGCTCCCACAGGACAAGTCAGCTGAGGGGGGGCAATGAGCACAGCCTTGAAGGACCTTGAAGGTCCTTGAAGGACCCACTTGGGAGTCTGAGTGCCAGCAATGAGGGGCTGTGGGACTGGGCCCTCGCTCATCTGTCCCTTTCCCATGGCCCCTGTGCTGTGGACACTGTTGGTGCCCTACTTGAGATGCCTTCCCCGGGAGAGGCACCGTCCCTCAGCTCCTGTGAAAAAGGCTCCCAAAGGCTCATCGCGGACCCCCCTCTACTGAGTCTCCTTCGGATACGGGAGCCTTCCAGCCCAGGAGATGATGCGCCACTTCTCAGGGACCGGAGGCAGGACGTGGGGCACCCTCGCGTCCCCCCTGGGGCCGAGCTCCTGCTCCCTGACGTGGCTCCAGCACGAACTTGGGGCACACCCAATACCCTGGAGAGGGAGCTGGGGGACCGCACGATCTCCTCCTTCCAGAACAGAGTACACGGCTGGCCGTCACCAGCTGTCCAGGCAGGAACACACTGCGGGGACAGTAAGTCTGCCTCTTGTCCCTCCAAGACGTGTTGAGACCACAAACACGGGCACCGCCGGGTAAGGCTGGCAGCGGGCAGCCTGCAGAGCAAATGGCCGGGACAGACAAGGCGGGGGTGGGGGGGCTCTGTGGGCTCGGGGTCCAGACGAGCTCGATCTGGAGCCTCAGCCCCCCGGTCACCTGCTGTGGGAGCCTGGGAGGTCACCCCCAGATTTACCTTGTCTGCAGAAGAAGGGGTTTGGGTTGAACCATGCCCCAAATTCCTAGGGTGGCGCCTGGCCCCGAGGCCCTCAGAACAGGGCTCTATTTGCAGCTGGGGTCATTAAAGAGGTGAGGTCACATGAGGTCACCAGGTGGGCCCTGTCCCATAGGACCAGGGTCCTCACAGGAAGAGGGGATTGGGACACAGACCCCCACGGAGGGATGACCCCAGGGAGAAGACCCAGGGAGAGCGCATCCGTGAAGCCGGCACCTCAGGCCTCGGCCTCCAGGACTGGCGGACAGAGAATCCCGTGGTTCAAGCCGCCCAGACTGAGGGGACTCTGTGACGACCCCCGAGCAAACCAGCAACTTTGGCCCACAGGAGCCACAAGGTTCACGGAAAACTGTACGTGAGTATCAGCTGCATGCGTGGTAGACAGCAGGCACTCACGACACGTGTGGCAGACAGCAGGCACTCAGAGACGGGAGCCTCCACCCTCGTCTGCTCCTGTTACCATCTCCGACGAGTGGAGCCCCCAGGCGCACACGGCCGCCGCATCTACCAGCCCAGCCTGGAGCCCCGCGAGGGACCACGGAGCCGCCAGCCATCCGGCCTGCACACGCCGTGTCCTTGTTGATGGGACAATGGAAACTGCCCACGCGCAAGGGAGAAAGTCTACCCTGCGATGTGTTCTGGGACTAAAATGTAAAATGGCAGGTGGTGTGACTCTCTGCGTGTACACCTTGAACGTTGATAACGTGACAGGTGACAAGAATATCGCAGAGACGTCCACAGGACGGTGCGGGCACTCGTACTTACAGGTGCGGTGCGCAAGGTGCCAGAAGGTGAGCAGAGGCAGCCCAGCCTGGTGGGCCAGCGGGAGGGGAGCCGGATCAGCAAGTCCCTCTCCGCGGCCAGGAGCCTGCACCCCGTCCACAAGGCAGGGCTGCAGGGGTAGCGAGGGGCCTGCGGGGGAAACCCTCAGTGTGAGCTGCCTGAAAACCAGAAATACGAAGCCAGGAAAGCACGTACCCCAGAGACTGGGGGGTGTCCCCACACGGGAAGGAGCCCAAGAGGGGCCGCAGACAGCCTTGCCCATCCCTGACTGACCATGCGCAGAACAGAGCAGCTCGGCTGAGCTCCCGATCTGGGCTGGCCCGGAGCGGTCACCCAGGGAACCCGCCGAAACAGAAGAAATGCCCATGACTTGACCTGCCTAACGTCCACGACACCACAGAAGATCACCAGACACAGAAGACCCGGCCTGAGGGAGCCCGTTCTCAGGAGCGGGGAGGACGCCAAGCAAACCCAGCCCAAGGTGACCCTGACCTTGGACTGCAGACGGGGACCTCGGCCGAGCCAGGGACCTAACACAGCACGTGCTTTCAGCGAGCGAGAAACCCCGACAGAGTAACTGGAAATCTATGTAAAACGAAATGAGTGGGAAAAAGACGTGTGGAAACTCTGGAGTTTGAACGTGTGACTTCTGGAATTAACACGTGCACGAGGTGGACTTAACAGGGACGTTTCAGAGAAAAGGGTCTGGAACTAGACCAGCGGAGGTCACCGGAGGCGAACGAGAATGCCGGGAAAACACGAACGGAGCCCCTGGGCCTCGACCCCGCTCCCAGCCGGCCAGCCTTGCGCGCAGCCGCACGGACGGCCAGGAGGAGCCGCGAGAGAACAGGGCTCCCCATTCTCGGAAACTTGCAAACCCCAGCCGAGTGCAGCCGCATTCGCGCAGGGCACAGAGGAGGACGCTGGGTTATGGGCCAGCTTGGGCCCGGGGTGACAAGGAGGGGCAGGCAGGATTTGGCCCTGGCCTGCCGACCTCTAAGGGGCGCACTGTGATCACCTGCCGTGCGTCTTCGGAAAGCCTGTCCTCCGACGGCAGGGCCCATGCATGGCTGGGCACACGTGGTGTACCCCTCCTTGTTCTCCCCGGAGAGTTCAGCTGCACCCACGTGGTCTGCGGCCCACACCTGCTGCCCTGGCCAACCTCCGGCCCACGCCCTAATTACACCCATCTTCCTGAACGGCCTCACCTACCTGATCACCCTGCTCAGAAGCCATCGCTGGCTCCCCAGTACCCTGGGAACAAAGCCCAACTCTTTGGCCTGGCACCCATGGAAACCTTCTGTGCTTTTCAATCACTTTCCAGGATTCTGTTTTGGGAATCTTACCCCCGGCCTGGTGGATTCCCCTCCCAGGAACAGCAGAGGCCTCCAGGCTGTGGCGGACCATCCCCCCAGACACCCCTCCCCGACTCCCGAGAAGACATGTCCAAATCCAACCCGTAATAGGCCCTGGCCCCGTGCCACGTCTTCCCAGGGCCCTCAGGGGTTTCCTAGGTGGAAAGGAGCTCTCCTCCACCCCTGTACTTCCTGCAATGAAATCTCATTCCCGACGCGTGTGTGACACCAGAATGGCCGGTGAGCCCTGTCTGCTCCCCGTTCTGCCCTCCCAGGCTCCGGACATCCCGCAGGGGCCCCGGGAAGTAAGGCCTCTGACGCCGACGCCCCAACAGAGGGTCAGCCGAGGCGGCGGGGACCTGGCCTTACCCTGCCCGGAAGCAGAGTGGATACTGACCTTTGACCCTGTCGCCGCGGTGGAGGGGGATCTCGCCGTCGACCTGAGGGTGGTATGGCTTGACGACGACGAAAAGCCTCCCTGGGACCGCACTGTACAGCTTCCGCTTGGGCTCCGGGTACTCGAAGACAGACAGCGCATCCTTGCTGGCACCGGGCAGGAAAGCTGGCCTGAGAAGGGGGGAGGAGAGAGAGCGAGAGGGTCACGGCCTGAGACAGGGCACATCACACTGCGGGCCCACGGCCCAGCGGTTCACAGCCAGAGCCGTGCTGCGAGCTATCCTGTGGGAGCGAAGACGTGAAAATGCCCGGGGGTCCACGATTAAGAGACTCAGGCGGTTCCAGCAGCTGCACGTTGGGTCACACCCGTGCCCACCAGCCTGCCCACAGTGGCCCTGCTCGCAACAGCCCTGAGACGGACACGAGCTGAGCACCTGCCCAAGGACGAACGGATAAACACAGTGTGGTCCACCCACATCATGGACTACGATCCAGCCTGGAAAAGGAAGGACATTCTGACACCTGCTAAAGGTGGACGGACCCTGAGGACGTTACACTCAGTGAAAGAAGCCGGAAAGGAAAAGCAGGTGTTCCTGGTATGATTCGATTGACAGGAGGTGCCTGGAGTTGTCATGTTCCTAAGACAGTGGGCACCGGAGCTGGGGGAGGGACGGGGGGTCAGTGTCTCAGGGGGACAGAGAGTGGACGGTGGGTGCCGGAGCCGGGGGAGGGACGGGGGTCGGTGTCTCAGGGGGACAGAAAATGGATGGCGGCCACCGGGGCTGGGGGAGGGACGGGAGTCAGTGTCTCAGGGGGACAGAGTGGACAGTGGGCGCCGGAGGAGGGATGGGGTCAGTGTCTTAGGGGGACAGAGAGTGGACAGTGGGTGCTGGGAATGGGGAAGGGACAGGGGTCAGTGTTTCACGGGACAGAGAGTGAACGGTAGGCGCCTGGGGATGGATGGGAGTTGACGTCTCACAGGGACAGAATTTCCATTCGGGAAGATGTTCTGGAGACAGTGGGGATGGCCACATAACAGTGTGAACGAGCCTAATGCCACAGAACACTAACGCCCTGAAGACAGTTAAGGTAGTAAACTGTATGTCACGTGTCCTTTACCCCAGTTCTTAGAAAAATAAAAACCAGGGGCACCTGGGTGGCTCATTGGTGAAGCGTCCGAGTCTTGACTTTGACTCAGGTCACGGTCTTGGTGTCAGGAGATGAAGCCTGGCGGTGGGCTCTGCGCTCGGCGGGGAGTCTGCTCGGGGACTCTCTCCCGCGGCCCCCCCCCCCGCCTGCACCCACGCGCACACACACCCGCGTGTACTCTCTCTCCCTCAGTAAATAAATCTTTAAAGAAAGGAAAATCAAAGACCCCTGAGATGCAGAAATCGGGGAGACCCCTGGTATCTGACATGTTTTCTGCTCCGCTGTGCAGGACAGCCACTCCGGGTGAGGGAACGCCTCTGTCCCCGGAGAGCTTTGATGATCACACGCGCCGCTGCCCCAGCCCTGCGGACTCCTCACCAGACGCGGGGCCGCCTTCCTGCTTTATGTTTTTTCACAACGAGCCACTGTTCCCAAGCCCACGTCCCGCCGGCGGGAGGGTGAGACATGCCCCTGCCAGCTTGGCAGGGGACTATGCAAGGCCAAGGGGCAGCTTCAAAGAGAATAGGCCACGCAGTTTCCGTCACAACATCCCTGCACTATTGCGATGGGTGGCCAGAGCCGGCCACGTCCACGCGGGGGGGCAGAGGGCACGCCCACCCCCGCTCTAACCATGGAGAGTCCCAGGAGTCATGCTGGCTCGTTGTCTCAGGATAGGGGCTTTCGAGAAAGCATGTGGACGAACGTGGGCAGAGATTCCAACCTGAAACCAACCTGGGTCTCAGAAGGGGCCCACTCGTGTCAGAAACTCGCGGCCACGACGGGCAGGGTCTAGAGCGTTCTGTGAGGAAGGTCTCCCCTCTGGGCAGGGACTGCTGGGGGCAGGCTGGCAGGGAGAATTCCAGAAGCTGATGGGACCACTCCCTCATGGGAGCTGATGTGACCCTTCCGTGTTCCTTTGGTCCCGTGCTTTTCCCAGATCTGTACCCTTGATAAACGACCCACGGTCTGCCGGTAGAAGCTCACAGAGTATGGCCGTGCTGTGTTCTATATCCTGACTTTGTCACTCGCCACCACGACTCGGGGAGCTGGCCAGGGGAGCCCATGTCCACACATGCAAAGCCGGAGGCTGGGACATGCTCAGTGTCTACCCTCGTGATTAGCACACGGGGAAGGACTGACGGCTGGGTCTGTCTGCCTGACCCCAGTGGCCAGAGCCCGCCTGAACCCACATGGGGCAGAGCTGTCCTGAGTGCCCACCAGGGCTCCGAGGTCCTCCGTCCTCACGTTCTCCTCTCCCGAGAGATATCATTCCCGTCCCAGAGCCTTCTTTAATCAAGTTCCAGCCACAGACGGAGGTCACAGAATCCCGGTGGCCCAGGTGGCCTTGCCCAGTGGCTCCGTACCACCTCCTTCCTTAACCTCTCCTAGCCCAGCCAGCTACAGCTTGATGGACAGGAAAACCCAGATGTTCCCAGTGATGGCTAGCCCGCATCCTAGGCACGCCAGCGGCTCCTGGAGCAGGTGACTTTGGCAAGAGGCATGCTGCGCGACCCCCTCTGGTCCAAGGAAACAGCATGACAGGCCAGCGGGAGGCAGGGAGGGAGGGCGTCTGGACCTCGCGCCTGTCACATGAGAGAAGGCGGGAAAGCCAGAGCGGCTCTGCCAAGTTCCCACGTGCCAGGAGGCCGCCAGCACCCTGCCTGGGGACATGAGTCATTCATTCGATCGGCCTCATCCCAGCCTGACTCAGGGTTCCCTAGGCCCGGGTCTGAGAGCTGAGAGGAGCGCAGGGACCCGGGTACGTGGGGGCCTCCTCCTTGGCTTCCAGATGGGGAAAGTGGGTCTTGGTGACCAAGGGGACCCAGTTTCTCTGCAACAGGCAACGTGGCCCCCGGGGCCACTCCACCTGGACAGGGCAGAGGCCTGGGGCAGGCAGGCTTCGGGAGAAAACCACACACCAGGGTCCCTGGGCCTCTGTATGTGTGCAGTGGCTGAATTATCCTTGCTGCGCTGGCCGCGTCCACACCGAGTGAGGGCAGGGCAAGCCCCAGCACTGGGGCTGCAGGACGACACATGAGGGAACAGAGATGGGCAGCTCCGCTCCCGGCAGCTTTGACAGCAGTTGTGCTCTCGGTCCTGGCCCCCCCCATGGAACCCCCCACCCGCCCCCCACCTGGCATTCTCCACCTGTTCTGGATTCTTCCAGAAAGCAGGTCCCTGTGCTCTACCCCTCCCCCTCCTAGGGTCCCTTCCTGTCCGGGCAGTACTGGGACACTGACTGGGGCCCGACGTCAGCCACCTCGTCTCCTGCAGGGTCTGGGAGCATCCAGGTGGGGAGACCCTTCCCTGTGCCTGCACTTCCCGTCGAGCACACGTGGTCGGGTTCAGGTCCCTCGGGGCCACACGCTCCCGCTTCCCCTCAGGGGGTTCCAGAGGCTGTTACCATGTGGCCTCTGGCTTCCCTGAGAGCCAGGTCCCAGCGCCTGCATCTCTGGAAGGAGCCAGGGCAAGGGCACGAGAGGGAACTCCGACAAGGCAGCCAACAGGCCCTTCTCCCCGACCTAGAGACGCCCCCGGGCTGTCCTCCCGCAGCACCTCTTCCCCAGGGCAGGCGGGGCCTGTCGCCTGCATGGTCATCCCCCTGTGCAGCGGGAGGCAGCAGTCCCTCGGATCTCTGGGGACGTGCCATGGGGTCCTGGCCTGAATGGTGCCGGCCCCACGCCGGGGCTGGCATCAACACCAGACTCCCGGCCTGCGTGACCAGCTCTGACCCGGCTCCCCCTTCATCTCGTGCTCTCCCCCGATGCTCAGTCTCAGCTCTATCCCTGTCCCTTTGCTCCTGGACCACGGCATCCAAACTGGACTTGGACCCGGTCTTCGTGACCACGGCTGCCCGGGGAGCATACGGTTTCCCTCCAGGTCACATCGTTCATGTATCCACGGGCTGATTTATCGTCTGATTCTAAGGACGGGGAGCACCTCGGGCTCGTTCGCCGCCAGGGACCCTGTGCCCAGCGCACAGCGGACCCTCCACTGAGTGGACCTCATCGCCACTCGCACACCTATTGGCCTGGGGTCTTCACCCTCTGGGTGACCATGGGGCACGGCCCCTGCCTTCTGGACCCCCGACGGCGGGAGGCGGGTTCGCACCTGGTGGCAGGTGGCCACGGCTTGAACCCCGCTCGGGGCGACGCGGCTCAGTGGACGTCGCAGAAGAGGCGCCTCGGGGCAGAGGCTCCCGGAACGGGCTCTCGCCGGGGCCGCTTCACCACCCGTCGTCGGAAGAGCCTGCTTTCCGCCAAACCAGACGGCTGCCGGAACCGGGATGGAACCCCCGTGTTGTGCTGCGAGTTCAGGCGCAGGTGGGGCTGGGACGGTCGTCAGAAGGCACGGCCGTCCCACCTCTCCTTCCAGAGCCCGTTTCAGCGCTGCAGGCGACGGAGGAGAAGCGTCGCTTTCCATCTCGGTACACTGTAGAGGCCTCGGGGTCCTCCCGGGTCTTGTTTTACGGTGTCTGTAAAGCATCTGTCCTTCGCAACCCATTTTGAAAGGACGGTTGGAGGCGTAAAACCGCTAGTAGGTCTGGGACCTGTTCATTCTCACGTGGAAACAAAGGCACGCCCGCCGAGCTCGTGTCCGACGGGACATTCCTGCCGCGGGGCCGACACGTTACAGCGGGGAGCGGCGGGTTTATTAGCCCGGGCCTGATCAGACCGCGCGCAGCACTCAGCCCGTCAGCCTCGTGGGGCCTGGGGACTCGGCCCATCAGCGCCTCCCCGACGCGCGGCGGGACCGAGGGGGCCGGCACGTCCCCCCGCGCAGCCAGCGGGCTGAGGGACCGTGATGGGTCATCGCCCTGGGTGCTGGGGAGAGAGCGTCGTCTGAGCCACACTTGGGGCTCCCGCAGGAAAGGGAGTTGGGCAGAAGGGAATTTAGAGTATGACGCGTAGATGCAGGCCCTTCTTCCGTGGCTCTGCCTGCTCCCCCGCCTTGATCGCAAGCTCCCCGAAGGCTGGTTGCTCATGACTTCATCCCAGGTGCCTAACGGTGCTTGGCACAAACTAGGTGCTCATTCACTGTGTGTTGGACCCAGGAAGGGAAGGATGGGTGGGTGGGCGTGGGATGGACCGGTGGACGGAGAGCAGCACGGGCGGGCGAAGACGGGGTCGATGGACGGAGGGAGCGAGGGAGAGGAGGAGGGAGTGTGCCGGTGTTTGAACCGGTAGGGCTGGGTTAGAGCACAGCTGCTTCTACCCAAAGTTACGACGAGAGGAAGGGGAGGAATGAGGTCGGAAGACAGAGCAGTTACAGCACCTGGCACGGCCCCTCCCCCACACGTGCTCGCATGCACACCACACACCACAGACCACACGTGCTTGTCATTGTCACGGAACAGGGTTGTGCACCCATGATCTTGTCTCTATGCTAGCAACCTCGTATGGCTCCCTAAAAATGTAACATGTGATTGCATGTCCATTTTCTATTTTTAGCTCGACTGCATTGGGGGGTGTTGGTACCTATCCATCTACTTCTCCATCCGCCCCACCATCCATTCCCTAACCCACCCACCCACCCACCCATCCACTCATCCACCCATCCGTCTGTCCGTCCGCTCAACTATCCACCTTCCCACTTACCCAAACATCATATCCATTCACCCACCCAAATTTCACAAGGACCCTGCCAGATGCCCAGCTGACTGATTACTACAGGTGTTAGACAAGTGAGCTAACCTCTTGAAGCCTAGTTTCCAGTCTTCTAAGAGGGGATGATCCCCCGTGCCTGGGGAATGAGTCAACAGGAACTACTCTTTGCAGGTGGGACGTGAACATTAGAAGAATTCCCACTCCCTGCTTCTCCTAGAAAGGGGGTCAAAAGTTGCCCGTGGGCGCCAGCTGCCTCCAGCAGGCACCAGAATGTGGGTCACTGGGCAGAGAAGTCCAAGTGAACCCAGCTCCCGTCTGGGCGGCTCTGTGTCTTGAGCCACTTTGCAGACGGTCAGGTCCCTAACTATCAATCCATGCTGCGAAAGGCTTTGTCAAACAGGGAGGAATTAGTTCCTCTAGACCAGAGGGCAGCCACGGTTCTAGGCACCAGCACTGGTGTGCGATTCCCCATGGAAGCTAAAGCATCTTCTCATCCCAGGTTAATCTGAGCCTCACAAAGCCCCATTTTACAGATGGGAAAATGGAGGTTCCACATATAGTGACCTAGACACAGAGGTACAGAGCTGGCTGCACATCCTGCTCCTCAACGCCAGCCCAGGGCTCCCAGGAGGGTCCCTGCTCCATGGGGTCATGAGCCTGGGGGACCATGACCTCTTCTGCAAGGGAAGGTGTCCGTTTTAGGCACTGTGTCTATGGCAGCAGGAGCCAGAGCCCCGTGGTGGCTCAGGGCTGGGAGTGACATCCCCACTTGGGAAAGGAGGCCCAGGGGGCCCGACTGAGGCCACTCCATCCTGCCTGCACAGTGAGGATGGTCCGGGTCCCTACCCCAAACTGTCAACATTTTCCTTGTGGTCCATCCAAGAACAGCCAATATGGAATTCCAACCACGCTGTTTGGTATGAGAGGTAAGTCATTGAATTTTCAATATCAGAAAATTGGTGGCTGGCTGTGGGTGACGTGGATGAGTGAACTGAGCCATTTCCCAGCTAGCCCGGGTGACCAGGGACCTGTCGGGGTTGGGGCCCACTAAAATTGGGGTGTCCCCAGGTTTCCAGCTCACTCAGGGTGGGTGGAAGGTGAGTGTTGCCAGCTTGGTGGTTTGGTGCCACGTCCAGGGCGCCACGTCCAGCCCCAAAGGTCCCAAGATCTTATCATCTGCTGACTGTTGTCTCTTTGGGGGTAAAGCTCAGACCCTCCGTCTCCTCTGTATCATCGGCACCAGCTCCGCTCTGCCTTGGAGCCAAGAAGACACACAGGAATCCTCGGCACCCACCGCCCTGTGCCCTGTGGCCCCAGCATGGGCTCTGGGCTCTGGCCTGCCTCTGGGGCTCCGGTCACAGCACCCTCCCCTCCACAGCCTCCCCATGAGGCCCTAAGAAGGGACCTGGGGAGGGATGGTCATCAAGGTGTCCCATCCCACTGGCCGCAGGGACACTGGCTGGGGCAGCAGCACGAGCCAGGACTTCTGTGGCCCCAAGAAGTGAGATCCACCAGGCACCAGCTTTGTGCGGCTCTGCCAACACTCTCTGTGGTGACCCAGGCCTCTGGAGGGGGGTTTCTGCCCGTTTGCAAACCCCAGGCCACCCCTGGCTCCGGCAAGAAGAGGGTGGGGGGGAAGATGACATGTCAGGAGTCCCTGAGGGACGGGGACAGATCTGAATGTCCACCCTTCCTCATACATCCCCCTCTCTGCCCCTGTCACAGCAGACCCCTCGCCAGCCCCCACCCTGACGCCCAGCGGGCCCACTGCTTTCCCCGCTTTGGGATCTCCCTTTCTCTAGGGAGCCCCCCACCTCTCCCAAGGAGCTCTGAGCCCTGAGGGGCTCTGCCGGGGGCTCCTGTGTCCCCATGCCCTCCAATCCATAACCTCTGGTGGGGCAACACGGCAATTCATGAGTTCACGCAAGCGACCGAGAGAGCGATCTCTGAATGTCCCCGAACACGGAAGGAGAGCAAGCGGCTGAGGAGAGGCGGTCTGCCAGGTGCCCGGACACTGACTCCTCAGCAGCCAAGACGTGCCTGCTCCCCCGGGGGGCCGCTGGCCTGCCCTGCCTCACCTCCAGGTGACAGACGTAAGCCCAGGGAGCCCCACTCTCTGTGGACCCCTCCTCCTGACCTCGCGGTGATGTGCCATTAGCGCCCCGGGTCGGGTAGCCCCTGCCGCACCCGGCCCGTGGCCCGCCCTCTCCCCACCCTGCTGGTGGGCGCGCACCTCCACTCCCTCTCTGGGTCAGGACGGGCACAGGAGAGGAGCAGCTGTCGCACTGAGTTCTCATGGAGGAAACTGGCTCTCTGCTCCCGTGGGAGAGCCAAGCTTTGGTCCCCGTGGCCCCGGGAAGCAGGGAGAGGGCTCGCAGGGGTGAACGGTGACCCGAGCCAGAGGGGCACCACCGTGCCCTTTCACACCCAGAAGCCTGACAAGATGGGAGCTTCATCCCCTGGAAGGGGGGTGCAGGGATAGGTGCATTCCCCTGACCCCAGAACCTTCCAGGACCCCCCAGAAGGGGGTATGGTCTCTGATTCCTGAACTGGGGCTCTACGCTGTGAGCAAAGCTGCTCTGGGATCCGAGGCCCCGTGTCGGGCTGGCCTTCCTTCCCGGGAGCTCGCGGATGCACAGGCACCACTCACGGAGCACAGACCGCTAAGGACGACGTCACCCTCCTGCAGAGGGACCCTGGGCACAGGCTTGCAGCTGGCCTCCTTGGATGGCCAGCTCCCCACCCTCCGCAGGCTCCTGGCCCCTCTGTCGTCTTATCCACCCTAAAACCCCCACACCTGCGTGTTCCCAGCGTCCCGCGGCCGGGCTAGGAGACGAGGGGGACTTGCGCAAACTTGCTGAGCCCCTGCCCGTCCCGCCCAAAGGCTCCAGCTCGGAAGAAGGTCACTAGCTGGCCACAGGCCGCATGAAGCTCTCCTGCTCTCAAAAGCCCACCCCTGTGCTGAACTATACCGACTCCGGAGACGTGCTTTCGGTAGGACGGTGCCCAGGATGCCTCCTCGTGCTGGTGAGGCCGGGACAGCCTGCCGGGTCACTGGAGGGGTCCCGCTGGGACCCGGGTCCTCCCCTCCAGGAGGACTCAGCGGTGGGGCCCTGGGGCCATGGTTCTTAGGGACGCGGACGCGCCACGCTGTGAGCCACTAGAGGGCGCCATCGCAGGCACCTGACACCGGCTTGAAAAGTGCTGCAGGTCCCTGGGTTCTGACCTCTGTGGGCCTCGGCCTCCCTGCCGGGCACTCAGGTCAGGGGGCTAGGGAAGGCCAGCTCCGTGGGGGACGCTCACCTGGACCCCAGCACACAGGCCAGCCAGGGAGGAAGCTGGGCAGGGACTCGGGCAGCTGGGGAGACCCTGGGGTCCCTTCCCCGGGCATCGTCTGCACCTGAGGGGGGGCCACACCGATGTGCCCATCATCTCCCGGCTGGGGCTTCCGGGGCCTCGCTCGGCATGCAGGCAGACAGGCTCTGCCCAACCGCGGGCTGAGTGCCTGGCATTCCCACCGGCCGCGAGGCAGAAAGCGGGGGGCAAGGTGGGAGTGTGGACCAGAGGCCAGTAGACTGAGTTTCCCTCTATGGGGCTGAGTGACCTTCTTCACCTGGACAGTGACCCCAGGGCCGGCCCGACGGGCCAGAGGGTCTTTCTAAGTGGTGCCAACAGCCCAGAGCAGCAAACGCATCTGGGGAGCCCCCGTGAGGCTGATTGGCCTCAGAACGCATGGTGGACGGTTACCAAACTCTACTTACCCGTCCCAGACCACCCACCCCCTCGCAGGAGGAAACCTGGAGCGGAACGGTCAGCTGTCCGTGCGGGCACACGGTGGGCCGGAGCACAGCTGGGACGGTGACCCGTGGAGACAGACCCGTGGACGGAGGGGTGTGCCGGGCCGGGCCTGCCCCTCCACCGCCTGCGGCCTTAGCCCCACCCCGGCTTCCACGAGAACCGGTGAGGGCTCTCAGGGCACCCAGGCCACCCCAAGTCTGGCAGCTGGTTTCTTCCTGGCAAGAGCCCCATGTGCTGTGCGCAGCCAGCGCCCGTCTGCCCCAGGAAGGGGTCAGGCTCTCCGCTACAAAGACAAGGACAGAGTGGAGGGATTTAGCCCCTGCCCCAAGCTCCCACCAGGCCCAGGGGCGATGCTGTGGGGTCCTGTATCTGGCGTCCCCCATTACCCGGGCTGGCCTGTATGGCTTGTTCTGCACCTAGGCGTGGCTTGAAAGGCCAGATCGTGGTCTCCCAGTCGGGAGGCAGAGCGCCTGCCGTGTGGCTCAAATGCCCACCGTTCCCTCACATCCCAGCGGGAAGCAGGTGTACCCCACAGGCCCCTGGTAGGACAGGGGAGGGTTGCGGGAAGGACCCCAGCAGCGCACGGCTCCCATCACCAGCAGGGGAGCTGGATCCTGAGGGACATGGGACAGGCGGGCTTGTGTGCTGGGGCATGGGGGAGGGGCTCCTGTCGGTGGCACCGCTCAGCAAGGCAGGACAGGCAACAGTCCCGAAGTTGGGGGCAAGCCTGGACGGCCAGTCCCCCTGCCCACAGCTCTAGGTGACAAAGGCAACAAAACCTGCCAAGCGCCATTTTTTTGGGCTGGATGCGGATCTGAGCTTCATCTAAGGGCCAGTGTGGACTGAGCATGTCCTGTGTGCAAGGTGCGGACACAAACTCACTCACAGCATCTTAAATACAACCCCCAGGGGCCGGTCTTCTCCTGATCCCACTGCGCAGGCGAGGCTCACGGTGTTAAGCAGCTGGCCCGGGGCAGGGTCCAGAACACGTGCCTAGAGATCCCGGTAGCAAGCACTCAGGACAGACGCCGTGAGGACCTCCCATGCACCTGCCGAGGACCCGGGGGACCGCCAGGCAGGGCCCCAGCAAGGCACCCCAGGGCGCTGCTCCCTCACACGCACTCATTTGCCATGTTGTGGTTCCTGGCCACGCCGCCTTCTGTGTCTTATTAGATTTTGTGCTGGAAGAAGGGGATGCGCTTCTCAAAACTAGTCATAATTCCAGTGAACGGTGCGAAGTGGAATTTGCCATCCCAGGGGGAAGCCTTTAATTTAGTTTTAAACTGTTCTTAGCACCTGGGACGTCTCCCTTGGGGTGACTCCGAGTGAGAATCTAGACCAGAGCCAGAAACTGGATCTCACTGTTTGGAGCACGAGGCGGGTGGGCAGAGGCCGGGATGGGGTGCGGACGTGGGCCTGGGGTGGGCCGGCAGCCCGAGCCTCGGGCCCAAGACCCCTACCCGGGGGTGGGGGCGGGAGACGTGGTTCCCGCGGGCACGTTCTCCTGATCCGGACACCTGACCCACCGCTGCTCAGGGTCATGGCCGTCAGCCTCCTGCCGGGACCGCGTGAGGCGCTAACGCCCCCTCCCACCCGGGCTCCCAGCCTGCACCCGGCTCCGGAGACGCAGAACCTATGGAACGGAGCCCCGAGGAAGCATTACAGATGTCAGCCGAGGCGTCAGCAATCCTCACTCAGCAGGCTGGTGCACCCAGGTGCCTTCAGAGGCCTGGGTGGGAACGGGAACAAGCGGGGTGGAAAGGAGAATCTGGGGACATGCTGGACTTACAGGGACACGTGAGTCTCACCAGAGCTCTGTGCCAGCCGGGAAAACACTGGTCTGTGGGCCTTCCCAGGCCACCACGGCTGAGGGCAGAGTCAAGCGCACCAACACCTGAGACCCTCACGGCGCAGGAACCGGGAGGGAAGGGCCCAGCGCGGCAGCACGAGCACCAGGGCCTGGGCCCGAAACGGAGCACAGTGGGCCTGGCAGGGCGGGAGGCCGGGGCTGCTCCCCCGGCAGCGGCCGGCCCCAAGCCCGGTCCCCGGGGGCCCCAGCCAAGAGCCCCTTCCCCAGAAGTCCCTTCCTCATGTGACTGATTCTAAAGGGGCTTGGCCAGGGGAGAGCATGCCGGGGAGACTGTCGGGGGGAGGGCCCAGAGCCCAGTGTGAGCCTTCATTCTGGATCACGAGTTTGCGGTCAACGCGGCCCCTGGGAGAGCTCGGCAACGGGCAGGCTGCTGGCCTCGGCTCCCACTCGGTGCACGGTTCACTGTCAGAGCCAGAAGCCGATGCGCATGGAAGGAAAACAAGGCCTCCGACCCAGCCCCAGCCCCGAGCCGCCCCCGGAAGCTCAGCCTCGCCCCCTATACCTGCCCTGGGCGGTCGCCATGGGCACGTGCTCACGCAGTGACCCAACATCCAGGCCGGAACAAAGCAGGCATTCTGGCCAACCTTTAGGCGTGCCCCGCACCCTAGAAACAAGGAGCCATGGCACAGGGAGAGCTTCCTCTCCCGGTCCCCTCGGGAGACCCCCGGCTCCTCGCCAGCACCCCTCCCATCCCTGGCCACTCCTTACCCGACGTGCCAGGACGGCTGGGGCCTCTTGCCATCCTCGCCGGCACCACCCAGCCTGTTGAGCGATGGGGACCGGCTGCGGGGCCCGGGGGCGTAGCTCCCAAGGGTCCTGGCGGCCCCCTCGGGCTTGCCGGGCGTCTGCTGCAGCAGCTGGGGTGAGAGACTGCGGTGGGAGGTGGCGGAGCAGACGGCCCAGTCGGGCGTGCTGGCGTTGAGGTTGTTGTCACTGTTGGAGCGCAGCAGGACCCGGGGGGCGGCCAGCGTGTTGGGGGGCCGCCGCCGGCGGTTGGAGTACGCCGGGGCCTCTCGGAAGGGCACTGGGTCAGAGAGAACAAGAAGAGGTGGGTAAGTGCATGTGTGGCGCGGTCGGTGCAGGGCAGGGGTGCAGAGAGACGCTGCTGGCCCCTGGGTGTGCAGAGCCTGCTGCGTGTGCAGAGCCCCCACTGTGTGTGCAGAGCCTGCCACGTGAGCAGAGCCC
>JAHRIG010000093.1:1575748-1671611 GCA_020311275.1 Eira barbara | reverse complement strand
GCAGAGCCCCCACTGTGTGTGCAGAGCCTGCCACGTGAGCAGAGCCCACCCCGACACAGAAGCAGAGACGAGATGGACACTGAAAACGTCTCCATTCCATGGAGGCTCAAGCTAAGGCTTGAGATGGAAGAGGCTTGGGGTCCGCCTTCCATCCGGGCCAGCGCCTACTCCTTCGGCGGCCAAGACTGTGTGAAGACCTCACGATGTGGCTGGGACACAGAGTTCCTCCTCGCCACCACCTGAACTTGGCCCCTGGGAGGGGATGAACCAGGTCCCCCTGAAATTCATGTGCCGGAGCACGCACCCTTGATGCCTGAAACCATATCTGGACCTGGGCCTTTACAGAGACAATCAAGGTAACACGGGGTCACTGGGCTCTGATCCTGTGTGACCGGGGTCCTTATATGAGGAGGGCACCAGAACACAGACACACACGGAGGGACGACCCATGAGGACACAGAGAGAGGACAGCCATCCACACACGAGGGGAGAGGCCTCAGGGGGACCCCTCCCTGCCCGTGCCTGCATCTCAGGCTTTGGTCTCCAGGACGGGGGGACAGTGAGTCCTGCTGTGTGAACCCCTCCACCTCTGGGGCTTTGTCGCGGCTGCCCCCGGACACACACGTGGCCCTCTGAGTACTGTTCAGTGGGGGTCTGCTTCGGGACCAAGCACACTGCTTTCTCCACCCACCAAACCAGGGCCCAGCAGTGCGCAATGGGAAGGCGCGAGCACGCCTCATCTGTCTTCTACAAAGTTCTGGACCACAGGCGAGGCCCTCCCTCTGCCGAGTGCAGCGTGCCCAGGGAGTCAGAATGAGGACACTGCCCGCAGGGACCATGAGGACAGACATCCACTCCAGCTGCTCCGAGGGCTGGAGCCAGAAATAGAAAGCGTCCTTTCTTAGAAGACGCATGTCAAGAAAAGTCGCCCTCCAGGCCACTGGAGAAGACGCCGATGCCCCTGGAAGCAAGGGACGCGGGCTTCCTTCAAGCACCTGCCCCTGGCGGCTTCCCGTGCACTGTGGGATCTGAATGCTCCACAACGAGGCCAAGGGAGCGAGCCCTCGAATCTGTGCCGCCCTCGGCCAGACCAGCGGTGCAGGGCCGCAGAAGGCACGCGCCCTCCTGGGGAACACCCCCGGTAGCCCACGGTCCCCACCGCCCCAGGTCAGAGGCTGCGGTGATGGACTCCGTGAAAGCGAAGGACAGGTGCGCCCCTCCGAGCCTGGGCACCCCCATCAACCCCCTGCCACCGGCCCAGGGCCACGCGGGGCAGCAGGGCACACAGGGTAGTGTGGGCAGAGATCCCCAGGGCAGAGGTGGGCCTACGGGGGGCCTGGGGAAGAGGCGGCACCAGCAGACGGCACTGGGCTCCCCTGAGGCAGCTGTGACCCAGCGCGCCCCTTCACCACCTCGCCGGCGGGGGGGCAGGGCGGTCCTGGGAAGGCAGAGGAGCCAAGCCGGAGAAGCCGCGCAGAGGGGGCACTGGGAATCCACGTTCCGAGCAGCTGGTGAGATTCTGGAACGGACGTGCTGCGAGGTCCTAGTTCTCGACCTTGGCAGCCTGCGCCCGCTCCCGCCTGCTCCCTCTGGGAAGCCTCTCTGGGCGCAGCTACGGCTCTTCAGCTGGGGCTGGCGTCCGGCTCTGAATTCCTCAAAGGACATGAACTCACCAGGGCCAGCCCAGCTGGGAGGGAAGCAGGTGACGGGAGAGGCTGGTGGCGTCCTCGATGGATCCCTGGCTCTAGAACCCAAGAGGCGGCCCCCTCAAGGGGCTCAGCGCCCCCAGGGAACCGGCAAGGCCTGGCCGCACCTGCTAGAGAAACCTCATGTGGGGGAGCATCTCTGAGTCGGTCCTTCCCTCCGAGCAGACGGAGGCCGGAATGACCCCCACAAGGACTGAGCGCTCATCCTTCAGGGTTTGAAAAATTCACCTACTGGTGGGTGCTTTGGGGTGACCCGACACCCGCCCGACGACGGGGTGGGGGGATGGAGAGACCTCGCAGAGGGTGAACGGCCACACAGCCTGAGAGGGTGAAAAGCTCCCATGCACAGAGACAGTCGGCTAGAGGATGGATCCCGGCGAGAAAGCCGACCCCTCCAGCAGACCCATCAAGCAGAAAGGGTGAGGGGCCCTGGGGGGCCTCCCGGACCAACCTCCCTGCCCCCACATCCGAGAAGTCAAGGCTCATGCAACCCACTGGGGAGGGGACACCCCAGCTCCACAGGGACGCTCCCAGACCAGGAAACGCGTGCATTCGGGGACATGAACTGCTGAGCCTTGGGTCTCCGTAACCATCCGGCCGGGTCCTTTTCTGACCGACAGAACCGTGAAGGACTAATGCCCTTAATGGAAACTGGGGCGGGGGGTGGGGAGGCTGTCCTGCCGATGCCTGAGACAGACCCGTGAGAGGACAAAGGTCTGTGAAAAGCTGTACAAACCCCAGCTAACATTTCCCTGCCTGTGCACGGGTTCCAGAAACTGAAGTAGCAGGAGAGGAATCTGGGTTGATCACGCCTGCAGATGAGCACAGACAAAGGCTGCTCTTTATATAAATTCCCAAGACGCGGGCTGAAGCCGGCTTTTGGAGCAGGGGCTTGGGCGGCGGTGGGAATTCAGGACTGCTGCCCCGGGAAGATCGAGGGACCGGGGAGCCAGGGTGTTTTCAAATACTTCCTGCCCTGAGGATCAGGTGAGGTGGGAACCAGGATCAGAGGTGTCATTAGGGCGAGCATTCAAATGACAATTAGCTCGCTTAATTACCAAGACGGGCATTAAACGAGCTCCCTGTGAAAGGTCATTGGACATTTTTTTCTGTTTATTCTACGGCATGGGCTCCCGAGCACCTTCCTGATTCCTCCAAAGTCACGTCTCCATAAACCCAAATTCATAAAACGAGAGTTCTCTGTCTGAGAAAGTCGCCGGAGCCCATCCGTGGAAATGTTGATTTTTTTTTTTTTTTTTTTTTGGTGAAAAGGATAAAAATAACTCTTTTCCTGTCTGAAAATGATTAATATTCCACCCAACTGTTTCCTTCTTTCAGGCAATCTGCGAACTCTAAGTGGGCGGGTATTTTCTTAGCTGTCTTTCATGTATTTATTTATACATTTTTTTTCCCCACAACAGAAATCACACAAGGTATGACAAAAATCCCATGCACTCTTGGAGTCAGCCACGCCGTGTCTGCATCCACTCCAGGAAAATGCCACCCAGGGACGGCCAACGAGAGCCGAGGGGTGGTTCGGAGCGCGCCCGCCCTGAGCCCGCACGGCCAGCGGCGCGCCCTGACCTCCCTTGCTTCCGAGCAGGTGCTCTGGCACGCTCCGGGAAGCGGGCAGACGAGTCCAAACTTCCTTTATTCTCCATATGACTTAGTTCCCGACGTGCCCTCCGGCACGGTCACCATGGAGGCACGTTCTGGAATGCAATTGTGCAAGGGGCTGGGGGCTTGGGGGCACGCACCTTCCCGCGGGTCAGGATCCCAGACCGACTACAACAAAGCCCAATCGCACACCCGAAGTGATCATTCCCTTCCGCGATGAGAGGGGACCACCAGCAATTCTGGGAGCGACCGGAGTCCTCCCGCTCCCCTCGGAGAATCAGTCAGAAACTGCTTCCCATGCACCGCGCTCCCGACAGCTCTCCTTACCTTCCTTCTTGGTGAAGGCATTTAACAAAGACTTCATTTTCCCTCCGACTTTGGCAGCGGTCCGCTCATTATATAACCTTCTCGGATGGGAGGAAGGAGAGGAGGGCTGCCCGGCCCCTCGGCGCTGGAGCAGCTCGGACCCGGGGAGCGGTGGCGGGCGTCTGGGCACTGCGTGCTTCCGAGCATAGCTGGGCATGCCAGACCCAGCGTGCTGGCGACAAAGCCCACCCCATATTCTGTCTGTCAGCTGGGAGCCAACCGTGCGTAGACTGGGGCTGCTCTCAAACCTTGCTGCCTCTGCAGGCGTCCGTCATGTGAGCAGGGCTACTCAGCTTTTGTGATCAGTGCATCTGGGAGGAGGGCGAGCGCGAGTCAGGCATCCTCCAGCCCGCGGCCGGGGAACCCCGGAGGCAGCCACGAGCCCGTGCCCCGACCATCCGAGCCGACACGGGCTGCTGCTCCGGCTGCTTTGGCTCTCACGCGCCGGGTGCTAGAGAGAACGCCCCGTGCTTTCCGAATTTTATTTTTAAAGAAAAAGCCAAGTTTTTCTCTGGTGCCGTTTGTCTGTCCGCTGGCAGATGTGGCGAGTGAGTCAAGATGAAACACCCAGGTCCAGAGCCTCACACCAGACCCACATGGACCGGGCAGCCCTCGCCGGCATTCTGGAGCTGCTGAGCGTGACCCAGATTTCCGCTGGAAGGAATCAGACACAAGTACCCATCCCTTCTCCGGCTCACCCCATCGTGGTAATTACCCTGGAGAAAACAGGATTTCCTCCCCCCCTTCTCTCTCTCTCTCTCTCTTTTTTTTTTTTTTTTTAAAGAGAGAGAGCACAGAGTGCCACCGAGCCCTGGCTCGCCCTGATTCCAGGCGGCTGATCTGAGCGAGTGTCTTCAGAGCCCCCTTGCACGTGTCCTGAGCATTTCCACCCCGAGAGAGAGGTCTGGGAGACTCCGGGAGAGTTCTATCTGAGGAGCGCCCAGAGAAGGGGCCGCAGGCTCGCGTGCCCGGCAGCAGGTGCACGGGGCTGTCTCTGGACAAGGACAGAGGGCTTCCCGAAAATGAAATGGAGCATCCCGGGGAGCCGGTTCCGTCGCCCAACGCACCTGCTGCTTGGCTGTAATTAAGTGTGCGTTTTCTCCGTTGCCAAGAGAACTGCTTCCGAAATTAAAAAGAGAGAGAGCGAGCGAGCGAGCGAGTGCGCGCGCGAGATGAGACGGGATGAGGAAAAAGCAACGGGAGCATGTCAGTGGAGTTCCACGTGGTCGACATACTTTGGGTCGACAGAAATGGCAGCGTTCGGAGACGCAGGCATCTGCCTCGGAAGGACGGCCCGAGGGGTCGGACACCTGACCCAGTGGCCTCTCCGTGTGGCGGGAAAGGATGGCCAGTGCCGGCCATCAAGTAGCTGCTCATTTAGGCATTGTCTCCCACTTAACACCCACAGTGTCCCAAACCGCTCAGCTGCACCCAAACTCGGCCCTAGGTGACCCCTCGTCCCACCACGCTGGGTCGTAAAGCCACACGACAGAGCATGAGCTGCTTCCGAGGTGCGCCCCAAGAAACGCGTCTGCTCCTGGTACATTACAGCACCGACCTGCTCTCATGATTTGCGTCCTTGGGGGGGCCGAGGCGGCGCTGGCAGACCTCAGTGTCTGTGCACACGTGGAGCAAGGCTGAACAGTTAACGGTTTCCGGACGCATCTCCCTTAGGTGCAGGGTGCCGCCAACAAGGACACAGCTGCTCCCACTCGGGGAGACCAGTGCCGTGCCCCGATTTCTGGGGCTGGGCTGGCCGCAGGCCAGGTGCCCACCCCGGCCAGGACGGGAGGCCACAGAGACGGCCCACGAGGGAGCCCCTCTGCAGAGGCTGGGGCCCTGCCACGTGAGCCCCGAGAGCTCGCCAGAGCTCAGGGAACCCTCTGGGAGAGTGGGAGGCCCGGCGCTGCTCGACCTCCTCCATCTGTCTCTGGTCGATACCCTCCCCAAAGCACGGAGCCTCATCCCGAGCCAAGTTCCCTCGCCAGTCCTCACTGCCAGCCGCACCGTGGAGGGGGGCACGCGCCAGGGCTGGTGGGGGTGGCACTTTGCCAGAGGCCAGTGCTGCCTCTGGAGACATCTCTGTGCCCCTGCTGCTGACCTTGGATGAAGGGCATGGGGAAGAAGCGGCTTCCCGGGGCACGGACTGGGAAAAACCAGCCCCTTTTCTACCTTAAGAAGCAGGGAACAAGATGGAGCCCGGCCCCTGTGCTGCGGAGCAGGGGATCCCCAAACAGCAGGGCCATGTGGCCCAGACGGGGAAGCCCCAGCTGCCCCTGTTGCTGACATATGGAGCCACGGCTCCTCATGGCACCCTTGTCCGCAAGCCAGAGCCAAGTCAGGAACGGCGGGGCCCTGGGGCTGGTGCTGAGAAGGGAGCCCCACCGAGACGAGGCCCAGAGGCCTGGGACCGGGACACAGGTGGCCAGTTGGAGGCAGGGGCAGCCGGGCTCTCCATGCCATGTTGCTGCCCGACCCCGCCCGGGCTGGCGAATCGCAGGCTCCGGGCAGGCCACGGGCAGACGCGGCAGTAAACGGCACAAAAAAGATTCCCAGTCGTCCTCTTGGGCAGTGCAGGTGGCTGGTTAGGGGAATAAGGGTTTGAGGAACTGCAGGAGACACCCCTTAGCCACAGGATTCCTTTCTACACCCTCCCATTCCTTTGATGCGCTGCTGGGACGCGGAGGAAAACATCATGCAAACTAGGAAGGGTCGCCCTGTCGGACTCACATGCAGGCCAGCCGCATAGCCTGGGCTCTGCCCCACGGAAATCTCACCTCCTGATCCCACCCACCTGGACCATCTGAGGCCTCTTCCCCACCGGCAGACATGGTCTCCTTGAATACTTCCAGTGATGGGGAGCTCACTATCTGTACACAGTGGTTCTCGCTCTCAGACACAGGCTGGGGCCTCCCTACCATGGAGGTGAACGCCGGCGCTGGGCTCACGTGTGCGAGTCTCCTGTCCCTTTGCATAGAAACAGGCTTGTGCCTGCCACGTACTAACTGGAGGGGAGAGGCGTGGCACTAAAAGCACAGATTCTGCCCCGACACACACACAGCCAAGTGTCTCCTCGGTGGCATTTTCCACCCTGTGCTCTGGGCCACGCTTTTCTGTGCAAACTGTTACTGGAGCTCGATGGGCTGGGGCAGCCCGCGATGTCCCTGTCGATGTGCCTGAGCTGTCTGTCATGAGCCCACGCAGCTGAAGCCCGCCTGCCCGAGAGGCTGGGATGGGCGGCGTCATGCACAATCACGCCCGGTGGTCGTGCTTTAGGTCTGGACCATCCCGCGGTGACCCAGGGTTGCGTGAGGAAAGAGAGCACGGCCCTGCATGTCACACACGCGGAGCAATCCTGCTGCCTGTCACGTGCTTATCCACGTCAGCCTGTCCTCAGGAAAGACAGACAGACCTCCTGCCCTTCACGCTCAAACCACGAGGGCCCAGGCCCCAGCGCCGACTCGGGCCTCTCTGGAAAGCTGGGGCAGCAGGGGCGGAGGGAGGCGCACATGCCCGGGGATCGGCGCGCACCATCTCCACCTCCTGGACGCGCTGCTGGAGGATGCGGAGCTGCTGGGCCAGAGAAACGCGCAGACGAAGCCGCAGGACGAGATTTGAACACTCGTTTCTCCCTGAGGCTTCCAGAGACCCCGGGCTGGGTCCCAGACAGTGGGAACCCTCTTGTGGAGTTCCCATCGGGCTCCCCTGCCCCACGGCTGTAGGCTTGCAGGTGTCACAGTCCAGATACCCCAAGACGGCTGGGGTGAAGCAGCTGACAGGCAGAGGGAGTCAGGACGCTCTGCGCTGACTCCGTCCACCTGCTCGTCCACCTGCCCCAAAGGGCAAGTGAGCGTCTTTCGAGTGAGGCATGTTCGATGTCCACGGACAGATGGAAAAGCATGAGCAGATCAGACGGAGGTCCTCCTGTACCCCTCCAGGAGGACAAGGGTCACCCCAAAAGGAACCCCCAACTGTCAGCCTCCTGCCGGGCCCTACGGGCACCAGCTCGTCCCACCGCGCCCAGCTCCAGGGCTAGCCCCTTGGTAAGAAACAAAAAATAATAAATATGCAAATTAACAATAGACAATAGAGCCCCCCAAAGCCAGCCCCCGGTCCCCCCCAGCCCCACGGCCCCATCGGCTGCAGCCTCGGCGCCCCAGCAGCCTGCCTCGAGCTCTGATCCACCTTCCCAAACCCTCCCGCTCGAAGCCCTTTATTTGCCACGTCTTTTGACAACTGCCTGACAACAGGCTGAAAATAATTTCATTTCTCATATAAAAAAGGCTCTTCGCACATCAGAACATTTCAAGGCGCTCTGAAGTCCTGGCAGGGAGGACGCGCCAGGTGTGACAAACGCGCCTCACGAAGATTCTGGTGTGCGGTGGGTCTTGGGAATGGCGCCCGTCTGGTGCCCACAGCCGGCCCACCCCCCTGGCTGTGGTCGACGCCCGGTGCAGGGACAGAGCCGGACGTGGGACCCCAGCCGTCTGAGGTAGAGGCTAGCTCTGCATTTACTCCCTCGGTGGCTGGGAGCTGGCTAGGCACCCCAGCCTCAGTTTCCCCATCTGTAGGTGGGAAGAACCGAGCTCGCTCCTGGCACCGGCCGCAGTCCGCTGAGCCCACATCTGAAGTGCGAGGCTGACTTGGGGACGAGGCCCCGCCTGACCACTTCCCAGCTCTGCGACCCCGGGGAAGTCACCTCTCGCCCATCAAACGGGCTGCGAACCCTGCCGCCTCCCAGGACAGTCGTGAGGATCAAGCCACGTGATCTTTATGACGGGGCCTGGGTGTCACGACTGTCGGCGGTCACTAAATAAATGCATTTAGCTTCAGCCCCGTGTCTGTCTGTCTGTCTGTAAGGGGCCAGGATGCAGCCACGGACAGACACCTCCTCGAGACTTCAAGCCCCCCGGATACAGGCTTGATGCCCAGCTCCCCCACCACCCCACAAACTGGAGGTGAAGGGACAGACGCGTGAACGAACCAGCGCGAGAGGTGGCAACTCCTGGCGTCTATTCTGTTCTGAGCGTCCCGAGGTGGTTTCCCAGGCTCAGCAGGCCGGCCTCCTCGGTTGTGCTGGAGCCGCCTGGGGCCTGAAGCCACCTTACTTCCCTGTCCCGTCCTGCCACACGCCGCCCTCACCCCTCGGAGGGCCCTGGGCCCCAGAGGAGGCCTGCCCTGCTGAGCTCCAGGACTGCGTTTGCCTGTGCCCCAAGGACAGGTGCACTGGACGTCAGTCGGACCAGTGTCCTCGACGTCCTTGCTGGGTCTGCCCGTCTCCACCCGGAGTCCTGCCTGCCTGGTGGGTTATGGGGAGCCCTGGCTCTTTCCTTCAGCTTTCCCTGAAGCCAGAGCTGACTCAGGAGGATGGAACCGGTGATGTGGACGAGCGTCCCTTCGGCGAGGTGCTCGCTCCCCAGGGCAGCCAGGGGCAGCCGGTGCCAGGCTGGCCTCCTGGGTGTGCTGTGACCTTCCTTTCCTGCATGAGTAAGTCAGATGGGTCCCTTGCTTGCCGCTGAGACCCCGGCCCGCAGAGCCGACGAGCCTGGGGCTTGGGCGTGAATCCTCCGAGACCCTGAAATTCCAGAGGGTGGCTGTTTCCCTTCTGTCGGTGGCCTGGCCTCACCTATCTGTGCGGTGGGAAGAAGGGAGACCAGGCTGGCACGGAGACGGGGCTGGATAAACAGAGGGAGGAACTGAGTCTACTTCTCCTTAATACAAACTCACGGAGGAGACTGGAGCCTTATCTCAGAGAGGGGGCCCACAGGGGGCTACGAGGAGGAAACAGGACTCCAGAGGGTCTCAGTGGCCCACCAGCCACACCCAGCATTTTATCTTATAGAAGCTTAAGACCAAATGCCAAGAGCGAGAGCGTGCGGCCGAGCCCAGAGCAGGGAGGCAGCAGGCCTGGGCAGGGGCAGGCTGGACCCCAATCTTCCTGCCCACCCCCTTCTCAGCCCAGGCAGCAGACCCGGCTTCCTTCCCGCGTAGCTTTAGATAACCGCAACCTTTCTCCATCTCACAATAATTGTTAAATGAATCATACTTTTATAAATAACGCAAGATATAAAAGGCATCCCGGCAATAATGCGGGGTTATCTTTGAACAAAGACGTAGGTGTCGGCAGCATTTGTAGCGCTCCCGGCAGCCAGGGCCGCTGAGGGAAGCTGGGCTCCTGGAGGCTCCATTGAGCCCCGTGGATAATCAGGGCGAAAGGCGCCCAAGCGGGGGTCCCCTGAAGCCTCCAAGGGCCCTCATCTCCTCCCGGGGACAGATCAGGCTCTGTGCCGGCGGTAGCTCGGGTCGGGCACCCCGTAGGTGGTACTCACCGGTTTCCTGACACACTGACCCGGGTGAGGTCCCAGGGGTGGGGAGAAGGGCTGGGGGTGTTGAACTGGGGGCTGACCACAGAGACGGGTGGACTCCAAGGAGCACTGTAGAAGGAGCAGCCGGCCACCCTTCCCTCTACACAGCTCGCCCTCACCACCGCTCTCGCCACCGAGGCCTACAGACACCACGTGCCCAGCAAGCTGCTCTTGACTGGGAGGTGCAAGGGCCCTATGAGCCCCCTAGGCGGCCTTTCTGATGGTCTCTTACAGGGGTAACAGAGCCCTGAGGTGAGCCACCTGTGCCCACTTGGGCCTGTCTGCTCCGCAGACTGGCCCTCGGTCCCCACCTGTTCCTGGAGGCAGCGCAGTGTCCCCTGTGCCCATGCCCACCAGGCGAGCTCTTGGCGCTGAGCCAGGCCCTGTTGCACCACGGGGCCTCCTTCCTCCTCTGCGGGGCTTCCTGGGGGAGACCCAGGCACACCTCCGAGTCCACGTGGCAGCTCGGGGAGGCTGCAGACGGACTGGATGGCGAGCTCTGTGCTGGAACCCGGTATTCCCACCTCCGCCTGCGGAGATCCTGGCGTCGTGGCTGCCCTGCCCCCATCCCTCACACCCAGCCCTGATCCCCAAGAATGACCCTAGGACCCCTCCCCACCCCCAGGAAGGGCTGGTGTCCGGAGGCTCTGGTGCACACCTCAAAGTCTGCAGGGACTATGCCGATCGCCATCAGCACCAGTCAGAAACACCACTGTCACCCGTGTCATGGGGCGGGGCCACCCCCTCTCTGCAGGAGCTGACTCTGACTGGTGCCCTTTTCCTGGTGGGTTACCAAATGATGGAGTCTGAGCTGAGTCCTGGCTCAGCCTCTGACTCACGGTGGGACTCAGTTTCTCTTCTGTACCGTGAGGAGGCTAGCCCCACTATGCCGGGCTCGTGAGGTGTCTGAGAGGGCCCCACAGATATGGGCTGCCTGCCAACCTCCCTTCCCTCCAGGAGGGTGTCCCCGAGACTCGGGTGGGAACTCTGCTTGGTTTCCCACCATGGAGTAAGGTCCCCCAAGTTCCGGAGACTGGAGGCAAGACCTCGAGGCAGGAGGCCGGCACGTTCACAGATGGCCGGCTCGCCCATGGGGGCCCACCGGAAACCTGGCTCTCGGTTCCCAAGGGGGAGACGCAGGGTACGCACCCGCCAGGAGCAGCAAAGCGTGGGTCTGGGGAGTCAGGACCTCGTCTTGCGTCTGCCCCCTGCCTCCTGTGACCTCAGGCACATCACCGTGGCTCTTGGGGCTGAGCACCCAACCTGAAGGGCGTTTGAGCTCACAGCCCCGGGGTCCGCTCCAGCATCTGTGGAGTCCCTGGTGCAGAGGAAAACACTTCCCACGGAGGTCCCCGTGGGTTTGAGCCGTGGGAGCCCACGGACTGGAGGCATCCCCAGTGCATGCTTCCCCACCAGCCACCGGGGCAGGTGCCATCTGCAAGGCCCCTGCCGCTATCCCACCCGACTGCTCTGGACATGAGGGACCGGACCGCAGAGGCCAGCTCCACACAGAGAGAACCCCCATGTCCCAGTGCGTGCTGGAGAGCTGACCGCACCTAGCCGTCCCCCACATAGTGGCATCCGTGTGAAGGCAGCTCCTGATATGGTCCGAGGTTGGCCCAAGTGACCCCATGCCACAGACAGAGCAACTGTGTCCCCGCCAAGTCCCTATGAGAAGCCCTCACCCCTGAGGGGAAGGTGCTGGGAGGTGGGCCCTTGGGCCGTGACGGAGGAGCCCCCCAGCTGGGATCGGGGCCCCACAGGAAGAGTCTCAGGGAGACGATGTCTCTCTGCCGTGTGGGGACACTGAGAGCAAGGGGCCATCTGCAAACCAGGAGCTGAACTGGCCAGCACGGTCATGTCTAGGACCATGAGGATAGGCACCTGTCGTCAAAGCCGCTGGCCTCTGGTGGCTTGGTAGAGCAGCCCGAGCAGACAGAGACACCACACAGGCAGACCACATCACTCCACCCCTGTGGGCCTCCTGGGGACCCGAGGACAAGATGGCCGCTGCCCCTGGACCTCCACACTGTCCCTCACCCGCACAGGCCCCTGCCAGCCCCTCCCGACTCCCCAAACACACATCTGACCCTTCCCTTGCTGGGCTCTCCACTGGACGGGGCCACCTGCCCTTCCCGTGCTGGCTCTGTCCAAGCCCCAGCCCTCACTCTCACGGCCACCTTGTCAGAGGTGAGTTGGCCACCTCTCTCTCATCCTCCATCATCGCCCCTCATGTTCCTTTCACTGCATCGATCAAAACTCGAAATCACGCTATTTATGAGTTTGCTTGTACTGGCTTTTTCCCTCCAGAAAAACATTGGCGGGGGCTGAGTCTCTCCTGTCCGCCCTTCCTCACTGGCACAGAGCTCAGATCCTCCCACGTAAGTTTGTTTCCTATCTTCATTCAGCAGAGGAGTAAAGAAATGGGGGGCACCTTCCCGCCTCCCGTCCTGGACGTGGTGGTTGAGTCGTTCGCTTGGCCTCACTGATTGAGAGGTCTGCTTCTGGAATCCTTCCTGCCACCAACGCCGTCTCTGCACAGCTAGATCTTTCTGGACGGCATGGGCCAGGAGAGGGGGTTCACACACCTTTCTGTCTTCAGGCTAAAGCACATGACCCAGCACAAAGTGGGGACCCATAAATCCACATGCTGGTTATGTTCGGTCCCTGACCGGCCATGTCAATGCCTGGCTTGTCTGCTTCTGTTAACTGTGGTTTTCTCTGCACGTCGCATTTTCCCGACTTCTTTGTGTGTCTAGTAATCTTTGATTCCGTGTCAGCCATTGTCTTTGACGTGTTACAGAAATTCTGGATCCCGTTACTTTTCTCTGAAGACTAGTGAATTTTTCTAGCAGGGAATAGAATTATTGGCAGAACATGCCATTCTGTGAAGATGTGGCTTTAGGTTTGTGTGTGTGTTTGGGTGGGGGGAGAGGAGATCTGCTGACTTGGTCCTGGGATAAGATTCTGACATCATGGGCCCTTCTGAGTTCCCAAGCTCCTTGAATGAGGCAGGGCTCAACTTAACACTCGTCTCTCTCATGGGGGAAAGACTGAAGCCTCCCTCTGCTAAGATTTAAGCTGCTGTGTTTCACTAGGACACTTGGACTCTCCTCCTGCGCATGTTAGTTCAGAAATCAGTCCAGAACTTGAGGAGGAGTTTAGGTGCAGACTTTGGGCTCATCACTTTGTAGGATTTCTTGCCTCTATTTCTGGCCACTCAGGGAGCCCTGACCCCGACCCACAACCACTGAGGTCTCAATTCAACTCACCTCCTGTCAGGGGGATCCCTCATTAATGCGCATCTCCTCCGGCAGACTCCCCTTCCGTCGAGGGTCCCAAGTTCTGTCTGCCTTTGGTTTCCCGCCAAAGCCTATAACCCACAGTTGCTATTCTTGTCCAGAATTTAACGCTGGTACCAGCAGGAGGGCACATGGGATGCGAGCCGCTCTGCCATTATTGGAAGGCAGGAGTCAGGGGCTCATAAATACATATTAAGCAAAGAAGTGCTCTGTCCCAGTCGCGTGTGCGCACGCGCGCACACACACACACATACACACACAGAGTATCTAGCGGCAAGTGCCCGATCTCCACGTCTGGAGGCAGGATGCGTGCCTAGCGGAGAAACAGTGTGTGTCAAAGCAGAGAGAGGCCCAGGGTGAGGAGGCCTGGGGGCCTTGGCCACCGACCATATCAGCAGAGAAGCCCGGGGCAAACATCAGCTTCTGGCACCCCGATGTCCTTGCCGCCCGCCTGGGCAGCCTCGCAGACCCTGAGACAGTGTACTTCAACACCCCTGAGTCTGATTGCCATGAGTTTTGAGCACCTCTGTTGGCTGGAGGGACGGGCAGGTGCCAAGGCAGGGCCCCGCCTCTCAGATCAAGGTGTCACCTGGTCAGCACCTGTGCATGTGCCAGGATGCCCTGGAACGGGAGGCATTAGCAACAGTGCTGAGCGAGCGGCGGGTCGGTCCCCACCTGGCTCATCACTCGAGCAGATCCTGCTGCAGGTTCATATTTTAGAAACTAATTAAGCCTCGGTGACCGATTTAACCTTCAGACGAATTCCTTCCAGGGCTGAGCTGGCAGCAGAGTTCCTATTAGGCACCATGGCCGGGAAAACCCCCAATCCAGGAAGAACCCAGCCCCACAGGGTGGGGGGGCAGGCAGACCTGGTGTGGGCTGTCCAGCGGGTGAGGAGCCACGGACACTGGGCGCAGAAGGTGCGGACCCCTGGCGGTTTCCCCACATGGGCGGTGGCAGAAGCGATCCGGGATGAACAGAGTGAGGGGTTCGGAGGACAAGAACAGCGTGGCCGTTGCTCGGATGAGAACCCTAGCGCCAACGCCGTGGCTTCCCTGGCCAAGCGCCACCCACCGCCGGGCCTGTGACACGTGTCCTTCTCTCCACGCCAGCTTACAGACATGGAGACTGAGACCCGGAGAAGTCCTGGAGCTCGCTCCCGGGGCCCGTCACTCCAGGGCGGTGCCGGCCTCACTGTCCTGTGCCCTCAGGGTCCCAGCCCTCCGGAGGTGCCCCGACCCACAGACGCTCACCCGGGAACCCAGGGGCAGGGGATACTGAATGAACAGGCTGACTTGGGTGTCTGTGTGTCTCCACCCCACCTCGGCTCGGCTGTGGCCCTTGCCTCCCTGGGCCTCAGTTTCCCCATATGCCAAGTATGGAGCCAAGTGGAAAGCCCTCTAATGCTTCCCCAGCTGAAAACTCCAAGGACCTTGTCTGCATGAGGAACATCCTTGTCTGAGAGGGGCAGAGGGTCCCCAGGGCTGACCAGCAGGATTTCACAGGCCACCGGGGAGGCTGGAGCCTGCCGACACAGGGCAGGCTGAGGACAGGACCCCAGGGTCTCAGCGCCCCAGGCGCCGGGACACTTCTGAGACTCAGCTCAGCTCAGCGCAGGCCGATAGACTTGAGTGAGCTTCCTGGGGGCCTCGCCAACAACCCAGCTCTCTCTGCTCTTGCTCAGGGTGCAGAAAAGACATGGGGTCTAGGAATAAGCGTAGAATGACCACAGCAGCAAGGGACACAGTGGGTAACGTCTGTCTGTCTCCTGCCCAGAGCACAGCGGGGACCGACTCCCGCCCTCGCCACACACCAGAGCACCCTGGGGCTCAGAGCGCATCAGAACCTTTCCTGAGGTCATGCACCAGCCAGACATGGGTTGGATCTGAAGCTGTGGCGTCTGCCCTCGTGCCATCTCCGACCTGGCAGCTGACCCCACACCCCGAGCCCTGCACGAGAGCCTGGAATTCCAGGCCTGCCCCCCTGGGTGTCTGCCCCAGCTCCCACAGAATCGGGGTCTGCGTGGCCCCCAGTGTCTGCACCCTTTCCCTCATCCTCCATGGTATGCTGCCCACGCATGTGGCAGCTTCTCGTAGGCCTGTTCACGGGTCAGCCCGACCCAGCCAGTCCGGGCAGGTCTCAGCTGCTGTCCCAGCCCAGAGAGCCATCCTCGAGCCTGCACTGGCCCAAACCCTGCTTCAACCCCAGAGGTGATGGCTGTCTGCCCTCGGCAGTGGCCCTCGGGTGTGTCCTATGCTCTTCCTGGCGTGGCCCTGTCCCTGCGGCATGGCAGTACAGTCTGCATCCCCACCCGCCTCTCTGTGCTCCGCTCAGCAGCCCACCTGCATGGGAGCCATGGCGGGCCACGCATGGCAGCAGGAACGGGTAGGTCACCCTGGAGGGCTCCTGTGGCACTGGCCCATCTCTGGCAGCAGCTTCTATCAGGAAAAGACTTGAAACTCTCTCTCATTCCTTTTAAAGGACATTAGAAGTCAGTCTTCCCTTCGCTGGACTTGGGGCCAAAATACAAGCTGGAAAGACAAAGCCACTGTGCGGGAAATAGTGCTGTCCTGAGTGGGGGCGGCCGGGGCCATCCACGAGACCTTCCAGAGTCACTGTGGGGGACCCTGAGGTGGCCGAAGTACAAGCCATGGAGCCCTGAAGCCACAGGCTTACCAGGAGGACCCTGCAACCCGCCAATCCCCGTTGAGCCCGTGCCGAGGTCTGGCTGTGCAACCTCAGACAGGCTGTGTGACCTCTCTGAGCCTGTTCGCAAGGCTCCAGTGGCACCTTTCACACTCGGTCCTCTCAGGGGCCCCTTTAGCTGGAGAAGCGGGCCGGGGAGCGTGGTCTACAGCCTGGCGCCAGCAAGCGCCTGCCCTGGAGAGAGTGTGAGCCCCTGGGCACCCTGTGCACTTGCTGAGCAGAGTCCCAGGTTCCGGGGCACATGGGCCTCGGTGTTGTTAGAACCCGGCTCCTCCGCACAGCTCAGGGCTCATGCTCAGGGACGAAGTCGTCCTGTCTGCAGCCTGAGGGAGGGCTGCCGTGAGACTCCCGGGGACAGCAAGCAGGGCTCCTGCTGGCCAGCGGTGTATGAAGGCCCAGGGCCCTCCCTGCAGCCCTTGCCCGAGCGTCTGCCTTTAGGCCCTGGCCTGGGAACCAGCCCCCCAGCCAGGACCAGGGTGCTGGACGTGAGGACGGGAGGAAGACCCCAGGTCATCAGCAGTCAGCTTGGGAGTTCACGGTCTCCCCCTCAGGGGACATCTTTAGAGGAGTCCCTGGTCTGGGCGTGCGGGCCTAGGAGGAGCCCCAGGGGGAGGGTCAGTGACTCACACCTGAAACCCTGGGACCAGATCTGCCTGCAGAGTCTTGTCTGTCTGCATCTGGGGTGCTGAGAGGTGGGGAGAGCCCCAGGTCGGAGGGGGATAGTCATCATGCACTTAGCCACACGGTCACTTCGTCTGCTTCCGACCGAGCAATTATGCAAAAGCCACAGAGGTGAGTGGAGGGGCAGGTGTGGTTCCAGAAGGTTCCCGCCAGCTAGCACGACGCTCTCTGCTGTGCAGGCTCGGGGGTGGGGGGCAGCCAGGCTGGCGACCTTTCCCTGATGTCCTAGGATGGCTCAGAAGGGCAGCGTCTCTTCCGCACAGGTGGCTGCATTCAGCCCGGGTGCCCTGGGGCTCTGCTTCTCTGTGCGTCCAGCCTCGGCAACCGGGAGACGGCGAGTCTCTGCTGTGCGAGCCCTGTCTGTGGCGTTCATTCCCGTACCCCGGCCTACAAGCTCCGGCAGCTTGGGTGAACAGCTGGTCCCCCTTCCTCCTCCCTGTCGCCTCCCCAAAGACCCCCGAGCCCTCCCGGGAAGGGGCCGCGGCACAGCACATCGAGTTGGCCTGGGGAACAGCCCTGAGCCAGCCCACTGCCAGCCCCACTCACGTTTCTGCACAGACAGAACCTTCTCGCACCATCGTCCCGATCACGGGGCGTCCCTGCACAACACTGGCTCCGCTCCTGAAGGCTCAGCTTAAAGAAACCCAGCCGCGTCCTATTTCCTAACTGGGTCAGCTGATTATCCCATGAATCAAACTTGAGCCATTCATACTGACACTGTCGTGCAGTTTTCCGTCTGGGGGACGGATGTGGCTCTCCCCAAACCCTCAGCGTCATCCCCATGGCCCACCTTCCCGACAAGAAGACCATTGCGGAGGCCACACACACTTCCCAACCTGGCCCGCTGTCCCCCGCGTCACGGGACTTGGACACCCTCAGGCATCGGTGACACGATGCGTGACCTTGGGCTTTGCCTTGCAAGGCGTTCCCGCCACCGTCTGGCTTTCCGAGCGCTCAGGCTCTACGCGCGTGGGCAGAGCTGGTGCGCAGTCCTGACGGGGACATGTCCCTTAGAGCCGGCGGGGGGGCGGGGTCTGGCTTCTGACCTTCGTAAGCGCGGGCGCCACCTCTGCACACGGGGTGCCCTCCTCCTCCCGGATCGTCCCCAGCTTCTGTTCCTGGGAGTGGACCTGCTGGGCCGCACACTGTGCACGTGTCTCGGCTCTGAACACACATTTCGCAAATGTGCTTTTCCCCTGAAGAGTGACACCCATTTACATGACCAGGCGGTTGCGGCTAAGGTTTTTTTTTTTTTTTTTCCCTCCTTAAAAGAAAAAAAATTCTCTTCTGGAGCGAGAAATAAGAAAATGTGTTTCAACCAGGGAACGATACGTTCAGGAAAGTGAGAACGTCAGCAGTGGGGGGATTATGGGAGGGGACAGAGCTCCGCTCGCTTCGGCGATGGCAGCCCCTGCAGACCTCCGAGCCGGTGAGGGGACGCTCTTTCCCCCACCCACCCCTGCACCGGCCTCCCACGAGGACAGAGGCGGGGTATCCCCTGTCACCTGCAAGACCGTCCCTGGGGCGCTGCGGCGGGACTGGGGGGGGACCCCTGAAACGCAATCCCCATGAGAAACGGGAGACGAAAGAGAGAGAAGCCCCATGAAATGAGGAATCAGATGAGGGTTCAGTGAATGAACAGGCACCTGCCGTAATTAGAGAGACGACGCGCGTCCCACTGAAGGTGAGACTGTGGGAGGAGACGCTTGACACAACCCGCCTGCGTTTGTCCCTGGTTCCCTGAAGTCAGACAACACACAGCACACAGTCGGGCAGGAAGTGGGGCCGCTGTGGCTGGTCCTCGTCTCCCTGGGGAAACGTGTGGCCAAGGGCCTCCCAGGGCCTCAGGACGCTCCTCTGTGAACGGTGGACGCGGCGAGAGGACACCGGCCAACACGGACTGGTGGGCAGGAGGCCCCCGCCCTCCTCCAGCAAGCCCACACGAGTGGGGGCCTGTCTGACCGCCACGCCAGCCCCGCGAGGGGTAGTATTCCCATCCCGCCAGACCGCGGAGGCAATTGCAGCTCAGAGAGGTTCAGTAACCCACCCGAGGGCTCACAGCCTGGATGCAGGCCAAGGGCCTGGAGTCTGTTCTAATTTGAAGCAGCGCTCTCCCGCCCCGGCAGACCTGCCCCCACCGTCAGTGCCATGAGCACGGAGCGGGGTCATCCAGACAGAGACCTTGGCACAGAGGACACGTTCAGGGTGGGAGATGCTTTTCCGGGATTTACCTGTGTTCACGTGAGAACACCTGCCTCGGGCCAGGCCTCCCTTCTCTGCAAACGAGGGAGAACAAGAGGGTTGCAGCCTTCATTTTATGGATGGGGGTAGAGGCCCAGGCAGGAGGAAGGGGCCCCACCCGCACAGGATCCTGGAAGGGTCTCGGGGAGACCGAGGCACAGGCCTCTGCTCTAGGCCTCAACTGAGTGACCCAGCAGAGTTGGGGCCGCCGTGGGCGGCTGTCCCTTCTGTCAACCTGGTATGGCAATGTCCACGCCTTTGTGAGCACCATTCTGGTGACGGGGTCCCCCAGATGTGGCCTGGTCACATAGGACAAGAAAGCAATGCCAGGAATCACAGCACCCATCCCAGGAGCTGCTGTCGGTGTTAAAAATGGGGGGGGGCATGCTTGGGTTCTAAATCACCCACCCAGGAGGAAACCACCCCTGCCCCACCAAGGGCCCTAGAACGGGGACTGGCCCTGAAGCCTGCCTGGGCGTCTTGGAGCATAGAGCAGCACCCCAGGGTCCACTCCCAAGCCCCAAGCCCCAGTTCATCTGCTCATGGCCCCGGGTTCACGGATGGAGCCTTGATGCCACGCAAACACACCGGTAGCCTGCAGAGGGACGGGCTGACTCGGCTCTGCCTGGGAGGGAGCCCTGACCCCTGAAACCCGGGGGCCAGCCCAGCGCCCACCAGAAGGCTCGGACCAAAGCTGGGGTCAGTGTGGGTGGGGCAGGACTCGGGGACTGGGAGGCTGGGTGGGCTAGGGGACCTGGCCAGCGAGGGACTGGGCTCCTCGTGGCGCTGGGAGGCCTGTAGGGCCTGGGGTGGGGTGGCTGCTGTCCAATTCCAGCTGCTGGAAAGCGTGAGGCTCCCTGCTCTCTGCTTATGGCCCATGAACCAGAAGGACGGCGACTCTCCTAGGACTTCCTCCCTGAGGCTGTTAGCTGCAGCAGTATTATTACTACTTCCTAAAAAAGCCAGAACCCTGGATTTCTACATGAAATCTCCTGATTTTAAATGCCGACTCGTTGCTATTTTATCAAAATGTGTCTTACAGGATGGGTAAGAGCATCTGCCCGGGAGCCGTGGGGAACTTGGGGGCTGGGGTGTGAAAGCGGCTCCCTCTCCGAGCACCCCTGCAGGGGAAAGCGGCCTCCGCCCCGGGGTTGATTCAGCTTCGCTTTCCCGAAGTGTGTCCCACGGGGCTCTGGCGATAGATGGTATGGCGGAGTATGGGAAATGCCAGATCGTGCAAACTCACCAGGCTCCTTTATTGCAGGACTTGCCAGGACCTTTAATGTTCTAAAATGCATCCCCACGGTCCAACAGGGGACTAAAGCAGGCAACTTTTTGAATGGGATTCGCCCCCAGAGCTGAGTTTTGTGGAGCTGCCATGGAACTCACTAGAATGCAGCATGTGTGTGTGCGCGCGCACACGCCCAGCGCCAAAAGGGACGTGATGGGACATGATGTGGGTGCTCAGGCCATCGTGATGCAGGCCACCCGTGGTAACACTCTGGGTCCGACCTTGTGTTCAGAATCACAGCCCCGGTCTCATCCCCGACTGCGCAGGACAGCGAGGCCGCTCTCCCCGCGGGGGCCAGAGGGGCTCTGGCTGGGGCTGGCCGCAGGTCTACAACTCTGGGCTCGGGGCCGCCCTCCCTTGATGGACACCCTGAGCACCCACCGCGTGAGGTGAGCAGTAGGACCCACGTCCGCTGTTCCAGGCTGTTCCCACCAGGCATCTCCACCAGGAGAAGGGGCCCCGGCGAGCAAAGCCAAACAGAAGCGTCGCTCCAAACGCACAGACAGCTGTCACCCCTCACGTCTTCCGGCTGCGGACAGGGCGGGCAGGCCCCTAGGTCATCCGCTTTTTTAAAGAAGTTATTTTCAATTGTGGTAAAATGCACGTAACGTAGAACCTGCTGTTTCAGCTCAATGCACAGCTCGGGGCACTAAGCACATTCATCATGTGCAGCCATCCCCACCATCCGACTCTAGAACTTTCTACTGCCCCAAATGGAACCTCTGTCCCTGTGAGACACTGACCCCATCCCTCCCCCGGCACCCTCTGTCCCCCTGAGATGCCAACCCCCTTCTCTCCCCTGGCCCTGGCACCCACCGTCCACTCTCTGTCCCCCTGAGACACCGACCCCGACCCTCCCCCAGCCCCAGCGCCCACCGTCCACTCTCTGTCCCCGACACACTGATCCCAGCCCTCCCCTACCCCCAGTGCCCAATGTCCACTCTCTGTCCCCCAGAGACACCGACCCCATCCCTCGCCCAGCCCCGGCGCACATCACCCTGCTCTCTCGCCTCCGTGGATGTGGCAACTCCGGGGACCTCGTGGTAGCGTCGCACAGTATCTGTCATTTATTCAGCGTCTGCTTATTTCACTCAGCATCATGTCCCTAAACTCCATGCGCGTTACCACAGTGTCAGAATGGCCTTCCTATCTCCTTGAATCTCCATGACAGCGTCAAGAGATTGATCCTCAGACAGCCTGATGGGCTCAGAGAAGTCAAGCAACTTAACCAAGGTCACACAGCTCCAGCTGGGACTTGACCCTGGAGCCTCCCAAGCCCCCACCCCAGGCTCGCTACAGCCCCAGGGACTCCTGAGCAGAAGGCGGGAGCATGTCCTCTGTGGAGGAGTGATCTCTGAATTTGCTTTGGGGGCGGCCACGCAAATCCCTACGCCCTGGGACTCCCTGAACAGCAGAAACCCATTCTCTGACAATGTCGAGGCCAGAAGAGCCAACCGGGGCCTCACAGAGCTGTGCTCCCCACCAGGGCCTTGGGAGGACCATCCTTCCTGCCTTTTTGAACTGCCGGGGCCTCAGTGTCCCTGGGCTGGGGCCGGTCCCACCAGCCCTGTCTTCCCTCTGCATATCTGTGGGTCTCTGTGCCTGCGGCTCCCCCCACCCCCCGCTTTTCTATAAAGACACCAGCCGTTGGATTTAGGGCCCGTCCTAATCCAGTATGACCTAATTTCAACTGAACTAATTAAATTGCAAAGTTCTTATTTCCAAATAAGGTCATGTTCGGTGGTTCTCGGTAGACGTGAATTTGGGGGGTGGGGGTGGGGGGGACATGACTGAACCCAGTGAAATCTCCCGGGAAGGGGACATCTCAGTAGGGTTACCGGTGGTGGGTTACCTCGGAGGGACGGGGGTTTGGGCGATTTTTGTCGGCGTGTGCATTGTCAACTGCTGTGTCATTTCTGTGAAGATCAAACATTACCTCTCCGTTAGGAAAGATCAGATAGATAATAAATGCATCATATAGTTTGATAAAGAGTGAGATTGTATAAATGCCCAAAGGCACCTGTTCCCACCCCCCAAAATGCTGACATTAATCCTGGTGAGTCCACCCCAGAGAAAGTGACCGGTTCGTGGTTCGAGAATGCTTGGTGGCTTTTTACTGTGGCCACCACAGCTACCCAGACAAGCCCCCGGCGAGTGCCAAGTAAGCTCAGGGGACTAAGCGGGCTCTCAGGGCCCCGAATCCAGCCTTGCACCCCCAGTGGGCACACCCCTGGCCGGCTGGAGGGAAGGGGGCTGCGGAACTGTGTCGAACAGACCCTCGCACACCCCAGAGGGTTCAACCACAGACCGGTAACCAGACAGGTCAAGATGGGAAAGCTTCCACATACCCAAGTACAGAGCCCAGAGGAACGCCCTTGGCCAGGAGCAGGTGCACCGGCAGCAAAGCCGTGCGTCCCCAAGAGCCGCGCCCCTGGCCCATCCATCCTGCGAAAGGAAACGACCCCTGCCTCCTGCACGGGTGTCCTGCCTTGTGTCGGGGGGGTGCTTCGGGAAGGGACAGCAGCACAGGCCACTCGGTTTTGCTTTGGCAGAACCCAGCCCTAACTGTCCTGCTGTCCCGGAAATCTGGATGCTTTTGGTGACCCATCACAGAGACAGAAGGGCCATCCAGCTAGACACCAGCAGGAGCCCCTGTGGCCCTGGCGGTCTGCGCCGCGGGCTCGACTGCTTGCCGCCAGCTGCATCGTGAGGTGTTGGCAAAACCGGCTCGCCCTGCACAGCCCTCCTCTGTGATCTGAACTGCAGGTACGTGGACAGCTCGGAGGAAAAAGGCAGGTACTGGGAGCCCACAGGACCATGTCTCAGTGGCTGGGGTGTGCGGGGCAAGGTTTCTGGATGCTGCCAAGTGTGGGGGCTGGGACAACTGAAGGTCCTGAGCAACCCGCCCTGGCCACGGAGCACTGCACAGCCCTCCCGTCCGGCTCCCACAGCCCTCGCTCCGCTCCAGCCCCCCCAACCATTCCAACAACGTCTGCGCACCTCCTCCTTCAGCCAGCCTCTCCTCCCCTCATCCAACTGAGGCAAGACAGATTCCCTGGAAATGAGGTCTTCCCGAAGGGCATCTGTTGTAAATCTCCCATGACTCCCTCTGGAGGGACCCCAAGCCTGGCCCTGCCCACCATGCCACGACCACCCCCATGCTCAACTGTCCTACCAGATCCCCAGACCTGTCAGGACCAAGAGAGACCCACCACCTAGGGCCTATCTCTGACTCCCCCAGCTGCCGGCAACCCCAGACCCCACAGGAGTGATGATGGCAAGAGGGCGATAGCGTGTCCCGAGCCCTGAGGTGGGACAGGTGCGTTTCTAACAACCCAGCGTGCATGGACCTTCATGAGGACCCGTGAGATCGGGGGTGCATCTTACCACCCCACGAGGCAGTCCCAGGGAGGCGGAGCCCACCAGAGCAGAATTCCTCCCCACCTCCCTCCCCACGGCCCCTCTGTGTACATGGGCCCCATGGGCCTTTAGCCGGGGACCCCTGAGAGGCCCATGACGGGGCTGCATCGGGTCCAACTCTGGGGCAGCAGGCAGTGCCTGGCCAGCCCTCAGAACACACAGCCGTGGGCCTGGCCAAGAAACCCTGATTGCCCTCACCCCGCAGGCTCCTCATTCTGCCTCCCCGTAAGCCCCACACATGTGCCACGCGGATTTCCTGGCAGGATGAACAGAACATTCTGATCAGGCGTATTTCGGTCTGGGAAATCATCTATTTGACATCTCATTTGTGGATCCAAGCAAAGGCTGGCCAGAGGATGCAGAATGCAGTGGCGGCGGGTCGGGCGCTCCGAGCAGCCAGACCCAGGGCTTCTCATGACACTCCCCGGGTGTGGGCGCAGTGGCGACAAAAGCAAGAGTGAAAGAACTCCCAGGGTTAAACCGCAGCCCTCATCCTCATGGGAGACAGTACGGGAAGAAGAACTAGCAGGAAGTCTGCCATCTGGGTACAGGGCACATCCTTAGTATTGCACACAGGGCCTGGCATGTGATAGGCCTGCTGCGAGTAGGGAATGAACCCACAGATGGATGGATGGGTGGATGAGAGGAGGAAAGAGGGAAGGAAAAAGGAAGAACTGGGGGATGGATGGATGGTGGATGGCGGCTGGATGACAGACGGATGTGTGGATGGACGGATGTGTGGATGGGTGGATGGGTGGATGGACGGATGTGTGGATGGGTGGATGTGTGGATGGATGGATGGGTGGATGGGTGGATAGATGATGGCCAACTGGCTGGCTGGATGATGGATGGATGGCTGACAGATGAACCCTGGAGCCGGGGTTTGATGGATGGATGGATGGATGGGTGGATGACGTATGAATGGATGGGTGGGAGGACGGATGACTGATGGACAGATCGACAGGCAGATGAATGAGGAGGCCAATACATCGGGGTGTGTACATGAGAGGAAGAACGGATGAAACGGGGAGGCCGCCGGGTAGGTGGCCACATGAGCACTTGAAAATTTCAGTATTATTTATGTCAGGCTCTATGTTCATTCCCCTAAGAGAGGCTGCCAGTGGGTGGCCTGAGGCCAAATCAAACAGCATTTTTTAATTAGTCACTAACATATACAAGTTTAAATATTTCATATACAAAGCCTGTACCTTTGGCCACACTCGCACAACTGAGAGTGTGACGGCACCCAGCCCACGTTCCCGCCTGGCGCTTGCCGGCCACAGCCAAGCCCACCCCCCCCCCCAAAAGAGTGAGCTCTCTAGGTCCTCACGGCTCCCCTATAGTTTGTCGGGTTAGGAAGAAAGGGAAAGATTCTTCTTTCCCACGTCTCTTTCAGAAGAGTAAAAAGGCAGACCCGGTGTGTTTTTAAAGAGGACACTGCCCTCTGCTCGGCGGGCTTCACCCATCTCCCTGCCTCTGCACAGTATATCCGTGACCCTTCGTGATGTATTATTTACTTTAAAGCCACCGTACAAGGAGGAATCTGATTCCCGCGTTGTTGTATCACAGAGCTTCAAAGAGCTTACAACATCACCCAGTAAGCCAGCGGTGGTGCCGGGATTCACACACTCACGTGGGTCTGTGTGTGTGGGAGTCCTTGGCCGAGCATCGCTCTGCCTGGCCCCCAGGGCCCCTTTCCCCACTCCAGCCTCACAGGGACTTCTGGACACCCTGTTTCACGAGTGGTGGACTAATGAGTTCCGTGGCCCACTCTGACATCCCCACCGGAGTCCTGCGCTCGCTGCTTAGGCTGCCAAGGAGCAGGACGGGGAGAGGAGTCCCAGAGGTTCGGGACCTCCTGGGGGGACTCCCGAGAGCCTGTGGCTCACAACAGCCTTAGCACGTGGCAGGAGAGATGAATTTCCATCATTGGGCTTTCCCAAAAAGACACCAGGGCACAACTTCACAGCAAGCTCAGAGGTCCTGTCCATTCTGCTAAGGGTGGGACAAAGGGTACAACGGCAGGAATCGAGGCCTCGGCGCATGCGGGACCAGCGTATGTGTCACACGCTGTCTCGCAGAGCGGACCCCCCGGGAGCCCCGGCGGACCGAAGCCGCCGGCTGTGGGGCTTCCCCACGGCCCCCCCGTGACCCCACCCTGGAGTCGCGGCACCGCAGCTGGAGTTCCCGGGGCCCGTGGTAAGTCGCCAGACACCACGCGGAGACGGAATTATTCCAACCCCAGCACACCCGTGACCTGTGCTTCTCAGCTTTCCTCCCAGCCCCAATGTGCTGGGAGCTAAAATTAGGGGAAGCCTTGTACCCCGGCTGTGCTCCTTCAAGTAGGAGCAGAGTCCCGCTCAGAAGCCGCCCTGGAGCATCTGCTTCCTCTTGGGATGCATTTTAAATGGAGACGTCAAAATTCACGGCCACGTTCAGAGAAAACAACAGCAGCCATGGCCGTGACGTTTGCATATGCAGTGTGGTCGCGCTGCTTCTTCCTTTAGTCCTTAACTCTACCATGTCTGGTTGGTGGGGCGAGCCAGTATTGCACCTAAAACCACACGCAGGACCGCGGCCTTCTTCAGCCCTCCCCGCCCCCCAGCTGCTCTTGGCAGAGACGCAGGCATCACCCTGCACGCCCAGCCCAAGCAGCAAGGTGGGTTCCGGGCCAGGCTCCGGCTCTCCATCCCCATGCCCACCGCCGGGTCTCCCTGGATGCGTCCATGTGCTTCCAGGCTTCCCCTGCCTTTTGCAAGGCAGCTGTTTGCACAGCGTGAAGGGGCTCCTCTTGAAAATATAAATCATGGTGACGCCTCTGCTAAAAACCTCAGAGGTTTTTTTTTGTTTTTACCATGTTTAGAACAAAATCCAGACTGCTGATTTTGGACTGTGAGGCCCTGGGGACCCAGCTCCTGTCTCCAGACCAACATTCCCTCCACTTCCCTAGGACTATGCACTTGCCATCCTGCTCACACCCCCGTAAGGACCAGCCTGGGAGCCCAGGATTTCCCGAACAAACCTCTCCCCCCCACAGGCTGCCGGCAGAGCTCGTGATCAGGAATATCACCCCACACCTCTGCAGAGCCGACCCTTCCACCGCACACGTTTCAGCACAAGTGCTGCCCGCAGCAAAGCTTGCCTAGAGATCTCACTGGGGTGGGGGTGGGGGGGGCAGTCCATCTCCCCTGGGATTTCAGCTGTCTTTTCCCCCACTGTAGCACCAATACCTAGCAACAGCATCAGGAAAAACTTAGTACATGCTGCGATGGATGGACGGATGGATTAGTGCATGGATGGATGGATGGTAGGATGGAGGGAGGGGTGGGTGGGTGGGTGGGTTAGGGAATGGATGGTGGGGCGGATGGAGAAGTAGATGGATAGGTACCAACACCCCCCAATGCAGTCGAGCTAAAAATAGAAAATGGACATGCAATCACGTTACATTTTTAGGGAGCCATACGAGGTTGCTAGCATAGAGACAAGATCATGGGTGCACAACCCTGTTCCGTGACAATGACAAGCATGTGTGGTCTGTGGTGTGTGGTGTGCATGCGAGCACGTGTGGGGGAGGGGCCGTGCCAGGTGCTATAACTGCTCTGTCTTCCGACCTCATTCCTCCCCTTCCTCTCGTCGTAACTTTGGGTAGAAGCAGCTGTGCTCTAACCCAGCCCTACCGGTTCAAACACCAGCACACTCCCTCCTCCTCTCCCTCGCTCCCTCCGTCCATCGACCCCGTCTTCGCCCGCCCGTGCTGCTCTCCGTCCACCGGTCCATCCCACGCCCACCCACCCATCCTTCCCTTCCTGGGTCCAACACACAGTGAATGAGCACCTAGTTTGTGCCAAGCACCGTTAGGCACCTGGGATGAAGTCATGAGCAACCAGCCTTCGGGGAGCTTGCGATCAAGGCGGGGGAGCAGGCAGAGCCACGGAAGAAGGGCCTGCATCTACGCGTCATACTCTAAATTCCCTTCTGCCCAACTCCCTTTCCTGCGGGAGCCCCAAGTGTGGCTCAGACGACGCTCTCTCCCCAGCACCCAGGGCGATGACCCATCACGGTCCCTCAGCCCGCTGGCTGCGCGGGGGGACGTGCCGGCCCCCTCGGTCCCGCCGCGCGTCGGGGAGGCGCTGATGGGCCGAGTCCCCAGGCCCCGCGAGGCTGACGGGCTGAGTGCTGCGCGCGGTCTGATCAGGCCCGGGCTAATAAACCCGCCGCTCCCCGCTGTAACGTGTCGGCCCCGCGGCAGGAATGTCCCGTCGGACACGAGCTCGGCGGGCGTGCCTTTGTTTCCACGTGAGAATGAACAGGTCCCAGACCTACTAGCGGTTTTACGCCTCCAACCTTCCTTTCAAAATGGGTTGCGAAGGACAGATGCTTTACAGACACCGTAAAACAGGACCCGGGAGGACCCCGAGGCCTCTACAGTGTACCGAGATGGAAAGCGACGCTTCTCCTCCGTCGCCTGCAGCGCTGAAACGGGCTCTGGAAGGAGAGGTGGGACGGCCGTGCCTTCTGACGACCGTCCCAGCCCCACCTGCGCCTGAACTCGCAGCACAACACGGGGGTTCCATCCCGGTTCCGGCAGCCGTCTGGTTTGGCGGAAAGCAGGCTCTTCCGACGACGGGTGGTGAAGCGGCCCCGGCGAGAGCCCGTTCCGGGAGCCTCTGCCCCGAGGCGCCTCTTCTGCGACGTCCACTGAGCCGCGTCGCCCCGAGCCGGGTTCAAGCCGTGGCCACCTGCCACCAGGTGCGAACCCGCCTCCCGCCGTCGGGGGTCCAGAAGGCAGGGGCCGCGCCCCATGGTCACCCAGAGGGTGAAGACCCCAGGCCAATAGGTGTGCGAGTGGCGATGAGGTCCACTCAGTGGAGGGTCCGCTGTGCGCTGGGCACAGGGTCCCTGGCGGCGAACGAGCCCGAGGTGCTCCCCGTCCTTAGAATCAGACGATAAATCAGCCCGTGGATACATGAACGATGTGACCTGGAGGGAAACCGTATGCTCCCTGGGCAGCCGTGGTCACGAAGACCGGGTCCAAGTCCAGTTTGGATGCCGTGGTCCAGGAGCAAAGGGACAGGGATAGAGCTGAGACTGAGCATCGGGGGAGAGCACGAGATGAAGGGGGAGCCGGGTCAGAGCTGGTCACGCAGGCCGGGAGTCTGGTGTTGATGCCAGCCCCGTGTGAGGCCAGGCATTGTTCCAGGCAGAGGTGGGTTAGGCAGTGGGGCAGCAGGATCTGACTCACGGTTCTCTTGCAAGACGCCTCTTCTAGCTGCGGGGGTGGAAACTGCACTGAGGATGGAAACAGTGGAGGCAAAGACCCTCGCGGGGAGGCTACTGCACTAGTCTGTGTATAGGATGACAGAATATGAGCCTGAATGTAGACAGGAGCAATGGAGAAGTGAGGTCGATGTAACCGTCGGATTTTAGAGACTGGGTGTAGGACAGGACTGGCCGATGGGCTGGACGTGGGGTAAAAGAAGAGGAAGAAGTGTAGGTGACACTTGGTTTTCCTGCTTGGGACACTGGAACAAGAGAGAAATCCTGTGCTTGGGACGCTGGGGACGTTGGTATTAGTCACACAGCGTAGGAGGCCTGTGGGACCCTGTGGGAGGGGCCGGGTGGGTAGCTGGGTACAGCGGCTGGCGTCTGGTGCACCAGAGGTCAGATTCCGGAAGTGAGTGCACACACAGCTTCATGGTCCAAGAACAACAGGGCTGGGGGCCGGTCCCCGTGCAGGGCTCAGGTGAGGGACAGGGCTGACTGTGCGAAGACCCCACCCTCACGAACCCGGATGCAGCAGGAGACAAGCCACTGGCTCGTGATCATGACAAGCGGGTAGAGCCGCTCCCCAGGACTCCCAGAACACCGGGTGGAGATCCTTGAGTGCGGCTTTTTCAGCCCGAGGAAATCCAAGAACCCTGAATGTGGACACACCTCAGGGATAAATCCGACAGGAACACGCAAGGTAGATGCGAAAAGTGACATTTTCAACCCAAAAGCAAACAGATCTTCTGGGGACCGGCATAGCTGATGGAGGTCTGGGTCAGCAGGGGATGGCCTGGGGTCGGCAGCCCACTGGGACACAGTCCATAGGTGGTGCCCTTCCCGGTCCCTGCCTCAGCCGATCTAAGCCCTGAGTCCACCGGTGCTGCTTGCCCCGGTGTCCCTGCACACAGTGTGGCCTCAGGCTGACCCGCCCGAGCACTGTGAGCATCCTCCGTCCTGTCCCCCGACCTGCCAGAGAGCCCCCACCCCCAACACACACATGTGCTATCAAAGTGCAAGTTCCTGGGGTTTTCCTTTCCTCCGGGGCTCATCCACCTGCTCCAACGTCACGGCCTCACTTTCGGGGTCCCGGTGAGTCTTCAGGGCATCGGGCACACAGTGACCTGACCCAAGAGCTCCCTTCAGACACCCGCCTGTTCCGGCTCTGGCCCCTCGGGCAGGGGCCACGGAGAAGAGGCATCAAACACCCCGTTTTAGCCCCAGTCCTAATCATCGGGAGCTCTACGCACTGAACTGTGTCCTTCCCCAAATTCATATGTCGGCACCCTACCCCCGGCACCTCAGGATGCGACCCTGTTTGGACATAGGGTCCTGCAGGAAGGCAGCCAAGTCAAAACATGGTCATGAAAGTGGGCCTTCGTCTAGTACGACAAATGTCCTTGCAAGGAAAGGAGATCCGGACATGGACAGATACACGGAGAGAGGACAACCTTGCAAGCCAAGGACCAGCTCGGAATCAGCCCGTCCCCGCCAGTCTCAGGAGGCCCCAGCCCTGCGGACACCACATCACGGACCTCCGGCCTCCAGGACTGCGGACGGTACGTGTGTGCCGTATCCGTCCGTGGTACTTCGCGCGGGCAGCCCTCACAAGTAACACAAGGAACCACAGGGAAGAGGCACCGCCTCCCACCCCTGCCCCATCCCGGCACCCCCGCAAGGCCAACATCACGTCCAGACGTCACCACGACCCTCTGGCTTTCGTCCCAGAGAGGCCCAGGGGACAGGTGCCTCCAAGGGGCCCGCTGCGCTGGGAAAGTAAAAGCCAGCTCTGTTGCTGTGGCAACCCTGCCGGGACTCCTGCTACGTGCACCGCGGAACTGGGGATGCAGGGAGGGTGGGGGGAGGAGAACGATGCAGGGAGGGTGGGGGGAGGAGAACGGGGAGGAAGACGAAGAAGACGGGTCCTGTCGGGGCAAAAACCCGAAGAGCAGACGACGGTAAGAAAGAACCAGATGCAGAATGTCTTGAGTATGTGCGTGTTTGCAGACTTTGGGGACGGCCACTGTGTGCTCGGCAAGGTCCATGGGGAGGGGACAGTGGCCCCGGCCCCCCGTCCTCGCCATCTGGCGAGCGAGCTGAGCCCGACGAGAAGTGCCCTGAGCAAGGCCGCCCAGTGACCTGGGGCATTCTCAAGTGCAGCCAGCTGCTCAGGGGAGGGTCTCTGTCCCTGCAAGGAACTGACTGAGTTCCCCCAAATCCCTGCCTTGAAACCCCAGTCCCGTTAGGATGGTCTCTGGAGATGGGGCTTCTGAAGGTGATGCGGCCCTCAGGGTCCATCCCTCATGGATGGACGTGGCCCCCTTATAAGGAGGTCAGTCGTGTGCACGTCGGGAAGACAGCCGGACCGCGACGGCACCCCGAGCTCGGGCCCCCGGCCTCCGGAGCGGAGAGAAGGAGGCTTCTGGTTGTAAGCCACCCCATCTCGGGTTCTCTGCTATGGCAGCTGAGTGAGGACAACCCCCTGTGGGGCCCCCGAGATGCCGGGGACGGCTGGGGGAGTCTGACCACAGACCCACCTCGGGCACCCCAGGAGATTTAATTCTAACCCCAGGGCGGGCTTGCAGGGATGCCAAGAAACAATTAAACAGGAAGGAGGGTGCCGAACTGGACGTCTCAATGATGAAGATGCTACAGTGTGGGCACACGGACGTCCCTGTTCCAAAGGGACACAGGGAGAGCACCGCCGGCCTGTGTGACTACTTTATCTGCAAGTAAGTGAACTCGGGCGGCGGCTGAGCGGGCTGGGGCGGCCCTCCCTGAGGAAGTACAGAGGTGGCCCGTGGGCCACCTGCATCTTGCCCAGCTCTGAGGAGGGCTCCCTCGCTCCCTGACGACCCTGCAGAGTTTGTATTCCTGACACTTGGCGACAGCGCCAGGCCACCCAGCACAGGAGAGGTCTGGAGTGGGAGCCCTACCTTTCCCAAAGTCTGGCATTTCTACCCGCCAACTGCTTTCCCTGTCCACGAGTTCCCGTAACAATGTAGCAAGTGCCCCAGTTCACTCATCTGCCAATGTTTTGCTTTTTATTTTCTATTTCGATGAGAATAACTTATTAAAATAATTTAAACGAACTGAATGGAAAGGACTCGTATTAAATGCAATAAACAGAAGGGAACAAATGTGTTACCATTAATTTGCTACTTTATCATCCCAAAAAAAGTAACCCGTAAGACAACTAAAATCCCACTGGACAAGAGAAGGACATCCCAGCCACACGGGCAGCCGTGCACGAGAGACCGTGGCTGGAAGCTGCTGGAGCAGAAAGCCCCGGGGCTTCCGCTCCTCCTGAGCCTCCCTTCCGCTCAGCTTCATGGCTTGTGGAACTCGGGGTGCTCCTAAATGACCCGCCGTGCCCCATCCTGTGCCTGGCCGGCTGCCCGCTCCCTGTGGGGACTTGTTGCTCCCCCACAGCTCTGCCTGCCTCGGCCACAGGTGGGGACACCGGGGAGGACAGGACACATCCTTAGGTGTGCCCCTGAGCCCCTTGGAGACAGCAGGCACAGCCTCCCAACGCAGCTGGACGAGAAGGGATTTTCTTCCAGCTCAGAACCGGATCGCGGTCTCTCCCAACGAGCCCCAGAGTGCGCCGAGGTTCACTCCCTTGCTCAATCATTCATAGAACCTGAGCAGCTGTCCCGGGCCAGGTGCCTGGAGATCTGGCCAGAGGATCCCTGGTCCCCGTCTCAGCATGGCTCCCCCAGCAGCAGCCGCTTCACCCTGGCTCTGTCTCTGCGGTTACGGGGGTGCGGGAGGCGGGTTCCCCACGGTCCCTGGGCTCCTGCAGCCGTCAGCATGCTTGACAAAAATCTTGGGCCCTGTCGGAAGGGCCTGGGTGGTCCCCGTCTCCCGGATTCGCCTCTGCTGCACACATCACAAGGGCGTGGTCTGGGCACCGGACGCCTCCGGTCTACACCGTCCTGGCGAAACCCTGGCACTGACCCCAGACAGCTGAGCCGCTGCTTCCTGCTAACTGGAAAGCAGGAGCAGAAGACAACCTGGGAATACATCCCGTGGCTTCCTTCTGGCACCAGTTGGGGAGAGAAGGCTTTGGAGGAGCAGAGACGCAGAGGAGGGGGGCAGGAGCCCCAGCCCTCGGTTTGGGAACTGCATAATTTGCATTCCAAGGTGGAGGCTGCCACAGAGCCAGACCTGCGGCCGGACCAAGGCGGGCAACCAGACCGGGAACTATTCAGGAAGTGAATTTGGCTACGAAGCGATTGGAAGCGTCCTGTCTGCTGATTTCCCCAATGGCCCCTTGCTGCACTCGTCCGTAGTGCACACACCCAGGTCCGCCATTGCCCGACAGATCTGGAGGGCGCAGCGGCCTTGCAGGGGCGGGGGGTGGGGAGGCGTCACAGGCACACGGGGGACCACAAAATCACAAGCGGCGTTCCAGCAAGAATGACTTGTCTTATGGTTCCTGCAAGGAGCCAGAGCCAAACAAGGCCACAAACAAATGGGAAAATGTGACCGTTACTAAAGACCTGTTTCTGCCAGAGATTTTCTGTGTCTCGCTGGCGGAGTGTCAGCGAACCACGACTCAGCGCACAGCTCCCACCCAAAGGACAGTGTGCCCCCTGGGAGGGGAGAACGGAGCCCCCAAGTTGCTCCCACTAGCCAGGGTCAGCACTCTGGGCCAAGGCGGCGAGGCATGAGGTCCCCCACCATCCATCCCATCCACCTCCGCCTCATGTCCTCTTTTCCCACAAAATGACCCTCTGATTCCTTCCTCGGGGACAGCCAACCCCGACCGGGCAGCCTGCACTTCCGCCCCATGCCAGAAAACTTGCTCACAGGGCGAGGGCTGAGTTCCGTGCTGCTGGGGAGGCCACGACACCTGCACAGCGGGGGACTCGCGCTCCAGCGGGCAGGACTGTTGACCCTCGGGGACCCCATGGCGCGTCCTCAGGGAAACCTTCTCAGAGGTGCTCCCAGGGACTGCGGCCTCCCGCTGCATAGGGGATGACCATGCAGGCGACAGGGCCCACCTTCCCTGGGGAAGAGGTGCTGCGGGAGGACAGCCCAGGGTGTCTCTAGGTCGGGAAGGGCCTGTCGGTGGCCCCGCTGGGGTTCCCTCTCCCGCTCTTGCCCTGGCTCCTCCCAGAGATGCAGGTGGTTGGACCTGGCTCTCAGGGAAGCCAGAGGCCACGTGAGTAACGGCCTCTGGGACCCCCCGAGGGGAAGCGGGAGCGTGTGGCCCCGAGGGACCTGAACCCGACCACGTGTGCTCGACAGGAGGTGCGGGCACAGGAAAGGGTCTCCCCACCTGGACGCTCCCAGACCCTGCAGGAGACGAGGTGGCTGACTTCGGGCCCCAGTCAGTGTCCCAGTGCTGCCCGGGCAGGAAAGGGACCCTGGGAGGGGGAGGGGCAGAGCGCAGGGACCTGCTTTCTGGGAAGAATCCAGAACAGGTGGAGAATGCCGGGGGAGTGGGGCGGGGGGCTCCATGTAGGGGGCAGAGCCAAGAGCAGGTTCTGGGCACTGGGCCAGGATTCCAGCCGCGGAGGGACAGGAGGGCAGCCGTGAGCGCTCAGCCACTGGAGGGGCACAAGCAGGCCAGCGGAGGCCAGAGCGGGACACAGAGCCACACAGGCTGCTCGTTCATGGCCCACGGGTCATAAATGCCACCCAGGCCGCTTGGAGGACAGTCCGTGCTACCCAGCGCAGGGCCAGCCGGACACCCACGGCTGATGTCTGCTCAGCAGCAGGGTCACTATTCCGTGACGACATTCTGCGGCTCGGACCTCATCGCCTACACCTCCGTGACATCTCCTGGGAGGGACACTGAGTGCAAAGCACCAGCGCCCCAGGGACCTGGCCAGCGGGCTTCGGGGATTAGACGGCTGGTCATCTGTCTTGAGTTTCCCACACCCGCGGGTTTGTCAGCACTGAGTTCCCCCAGCCACGGCGGCCTCCCTGGAAGCCGATCCATGTTTCTTCGGGGCGATCAGCTGAGTGGAAAGCAGCCGGGCCCCCTGGAGTGCGCCCCGGGACCACCCAGGCCGTGTCCACTCCCTCACGTCTGGAAACCTCAGCAATGACACCAAGAGGAAGCAGAACAGGAGGAGCTCCCCCCCACCCCCCGCCATGAAGACTGGTTTTTCACTTTCAACGGACTGGCCGCGGCCTTGCAGGGGAGTGGCGGGAGGGGGTGGGGCTCATGGGAGGATCCCACCTGCTCGGGCCGGGACAAGGTGCACGCATGACCCACAGCATTACACTCTGCTCTCGGACAAACCTGGGCCCCGCCCTGCACCCTCTGCGACAAGTCAGCCACGTCATGTAAAGTCCCCAAACTCAGTTTCTCCATCTGTGAACCCGGGATAAAACCCGAACAATGTCGAGTCCCTCCGGCACCACGGCCTCGAGCCAGGCAGGTAATCCTCGCCACAGCCACAACCAGCTGAAAGACCGACATTTATCCCTGTGACACAAAGAAGGCAACTACAGCACAGAGAGGTTAAGTGACTTGTCTAGAGTCACACGCCCATAAACAGCAGAGCCAAGATGCAAACCAAGAAAATGGGCTCCAGGGTCCGTGCATGGAGCCTATGTGGTGAGCTGCATGCTGTGGCCTGCCCCTGGTTGTGTGGGTGCCATCAACACACCCGGAGGACATGGGAAACCTCACGGCAATGACCTGTGCCAGCTCTGGGTCAGGTCTGGATCGTCACATCAGGATGCGGGCCCCTTCCACAAAGCTGCCTGACTCGGATCCTAAGGGCCAGCACCCCGGGACTGCCAGCCGGGGTGGGGGCCTCCCAAAGGCAGAGGCCGAGGCCAGGTGGGCATCAAGCGTTACTGGCTGGGCTGTGTCCCCCTGGAGTTTATCCGCTGAACCCCTAATCCCCAGAAGCTACAGATGTGGCCATATTTGGAGATGGGGCCTTTATGGAGGTGATTAAGGTAACATGAGGTCACCGGGGGGACCCCGATCCCATGCAACTGGGGTCCTTACAAGAAGAGGACATCAGGACACAGATACGCACAGAGGGACGACCCTGTGAGCACATGGGGGGAGGAACTCACCCTGCCCACGCCTACATCCCGGGTTTCGGCCTCCAGGACCACACAGAGAATAAACGCCTGTGGTTTAAGTCCCCCCGAGCACGAAGCAAAGGAGCCCCAGGCCTCCTTAGTGTGTGGGATGGCAGTCCAAGCTGACCCACGCACTGCAGAACCCCACAGCCTAGCCCCGGCCTCCAGACCAGCAGGAATCCCTGGGACCTGTGCCTGCAGGTCGGGGGTCAGGGGAAGCACTGGCCTGCGGTTATCTGCCCCCATCAGGCTGCTGAGGTCGGGCGGCTCAGCCCGGACACGGTCAGTGCGCTGTGAAGACGGAGCTCTGGGTGGACCTCCTGGCCCGGCCCGGCCAGCCTCTGCCACCTCGCCGTCCAGCCAGGCCACAGGATGCGGGGTTCCTTGGGGGCATCCCACCTGCCCTGCCCCCCGGGGCTTGACACGTGCATGTGAGCAGAGGCCTTCCTTGGGGTGGGAAGCAGGTCTGAGGTCCGAGGCTCCAAGCAGGGCTGAGGGGAGAGTTCTGCAAGCAGGGGTGTGGAGGAGGGGGCCGGACAGAGAGCAACACAAGGACACAGCAGGCCCCTGGGCAGCCACGCCGCCCCTCGCTGAGATGCCACGGTCCGACTCTCGGGGGCGCCCTTCTCACACTGAGTCTGCGTCTATCTCTCACGAAGGCTGGGAGTCCCGGCAGCCTCACCCCTGCGCCCCCCAGCCTCACCCCGCTGCGCCCCCAACATGCTTGCCGGGTAAGTGAGGCAGGAAGAGACAGACAAAGGGACATAGGAGTAAATGTGACGCGCGCCTGCTCGGAAGAAAAGAGTCCCCAAAGATGGCAAAGCCGGGTCACTCCGGCCACTCCTGGGGCCCTGCGGGGTTGAGCGGGAATGGCGGCAGTGTGGGGGCAGGCAGGGCTGGGGACGCGCCCTCAGAGAGGTAAGTCCTTGCCTGAACTTGACTGGGAGATGCTCTGAAGGTATCTGCAATTCAGCGTAAGATTCCCATTAATGTTCACAGCGAAGATGCTTCCATCCTGCACGGCAGCCCCACCTTGAAAGGACCCCTTGCAACACGGAAGAGGTAGACCCGGGGTGATTTTCAGATGGAGAATGAACGCAGAGCCTGGCACCGTCTTGGAAAGCCAGGGGGCCAGGGCTGTGCCGGTGCTCTCGAGTGGCCTGGCTTTGCAGCGGGAACACGGGGCCGGGCTGCGTGGGGACTCACGCAGTCGGTGGGCCCCGCAGGTCCTGGAACCAGTCCCAGGAGGATTCCTGCAGGGGACATGGGCTTGATTGCATTAAGTAGGATAAATAAAGGCTATAAATAGATTCAAATTGGTTCAGGTCACGTCTGATGGCCCATGAATTATGAAAAAGCTTTTGCTTTTGAAATTCTTTTTTGAATCGAGGGTATGGATCCCGCATCTGTCTGTAGGCCGTCAGGTCGGCTGACAGGCTCTGTGCATGGGGAGGGGAGGGGAGCACGGACGCCGTGACAGTTTGCGGCGGGGACGGGCACAGAGAGGGGAGGGGAGAACAGACATGAGTTTGGTGAGGAAGGACATGGGAGAGGCTGTGGGGGGGCGAGCGGAGGAGGAGAGGGAACCAGGGTCCTTCCTGGAAGGGCACACAGGGCACTGCATGCCACATGGCCGCACGGAGAGAGGAGAGACCCCTGCCCACGTGGTGCCCTCCATAGACCATGACCATGGTGCATGGGGCCACGAGCCACGAGGAACGGTGACCTGTCCCTGGGGCATGTTGACAACTCTTGGGCGAGTCCCCTCCAAGCCCGACACCTGCAGATGACCCCTTCCATTCCCAGTTTGGCCAGCTAAAGGTCAACTGTCACCTCCTGCCCGCTAACAGTCACAGGGCTCCTCTGCTCGGTGCTGACAGCTGCGGCCACGCCTGGGGCTGGCAAAGAGCTTGGGACCTCCTGGTTTACCGAACAGGAGGAGCCCATGAGACCCTGAAGACCGCTCCTCCGGGTGGGGCGGGCACAGCCCCATTGCTGGTCCCCTCTGCATACGCCTTAACTCCACACACCTTGTTCAGCCCAAGCCTTTAGGAAGGTTGGAGGGGGTCACCGGCGCCCACAGAAAGGAGAGAAGCGGGGACCACCCCCATGTCCACTGAATGGGGAGCCCCCGAGTCAGGTGAAACCTGCGGTCTGGACCGACCCACTTCACAGGAGAATGCCCGGCTCTCCAGACAAAGAGCGGTTGCCATGACAACGGCGGCATCCCACCCGTCAGCCACTATTCTGAGACACGAAGCCACGAGCTTTACTTTTAAATGAGTTTGATAAAATTTGCCTCGAACGCGTTCACATTCTCTGACAAAAGTGGTGAGCACCAGAAGGAGGAACGCGTGCCAACAGCTGACACAAGGCTCCCGGGGACGGTGTCTGCTCAGAGACAGGAGGACGCAACGGCAGGAGCCACTGCTAATGGGAGCAAAACACAGAGGCGGACAAGCAGGGTTCGGGGCCAGAGGCGGACAGGGTCCCCAGCCCTTCAGCCAGAGGCTCAGGGCAGGTTGTCAGGGGCTGCCAGCATCCGCGGCTGGTCCCCGAGAGCTGCCGGGCAGAGCCGCCTGGGGCATCTCTCTTCTCCAGACGGAGGGCAGAGCTGGCAGCAGCCTCGCTTTCTGTAAAGGAGCAAACCCAATGCAGAGACGCTCCCGATTTCCCCACCTCCGCTGGCTCATGAACGGCTCTGCCGCCGCTCATCAGTATCGCATGGGACTAGGATTCTACATGGCGACCCTGGGGAGAAGACAGAACAGGGTAGTTCCCAGCACCGCGGCCTGCGCCAGCGTGCTCGCACACGGTCCTCGGCGACACGGGCCGGCCCTCGCACACGGTCCTCGGCGACACGGGCCGGCCAGCAGAGAGGCGGCACAGTCCACGGGGGGTGGGGAGGCGCGGCTTCAACACGAAGCTTGCTTTTGGCAGAAGGAAGAATACATACGCCTGGAGGTCTCGCTCACCGCCCACGGGATGCCTGCCCCGCGCCAGGCTCTGCTAGGCGGTTCACCCGTGACCTTGTTTCCAGCCACAGCCAGGCCCAAGTCTGCGTGACCGCGGGGACATCTGAGACAAACGAGTGAAGACCGCATTTAGAGGCGGGTCACCCCGTTCTGGTGGCCACCCTCACACCCTGACTGCCTCTTAGCTTGGTGCGTCTAGACACTGACCAAGGCCGTCGCTCCCCAGGCCTTGGAGAAACCCAGAAGGACTCGGACCCTCCCCGCTCCCAGTAGCAGCTCTTGGTGCAAGAAGGAAGGTCGTCTGTCTGCAAGCCGTCCGGAAGGCTGAGCGGCTCAGAACCCAGCGTGATCCTAACAGCCGGAACCAGCGTGGCCCCCGGTGGGAAATGACCAAACACCGTGTGCCTGCCCCTGGCCGCACAATCTTATCTCCTCCTCGGCAATATTTCAATTTCTGTAACGCGCACAGAAGAGAATACTGGTAATTCCTAACAAAAGGAGCAAAACGCGGTGTTCTTAAAATGTTTCCCCTGGGGAGCACATCCCCGTGAAATCGGTCTTCCGTTAGCTGGACGGCTGTGCACAAAAGCAGAGGACGGGACGCACGGGGCAGAGGCAGGACACCTGTGCCCGAACCCTGACCTCACACCCGCGAGCAGGGCGTGACCCTGGGTAAGCTGCCGAGATGCCCGAGCGCAATTCCTAGAGCAGCCATCTACCGCGTCTGCCAGCCTTTGTCACCTGTCCTTCTGCTCCCTCCCACCAGCCGCAGGATGACCGCGCGGCCCTGCTCTGCAGGGGAGGGTCTGGGCTCCTTGCCCCAGCTCTGATGGGATGCTGCCCCTTCGGGTCACGAGCTTTGCCCTCCGTCGCCTTCCCGGCTTCACCTCAAGGAGACCCCGATGCACCTCCCCAGGGTCTGGGGCTCTTCCCTGTGCATTTTCTGGAGATACCCCCTTCTTGGTGGCCTCGCCGTTCAGCCAGTGGCCTCAGGGACAGGAGTGTCTATCAGTGTCCACATTTTGTGCCTGGACCCAGCTGGGGAGGACCTGAGCCTCATCACCGGGCGAACCCGGACCAGAGGGTTCTATCTTCTCCTGCCTCCCTTCCGTCACCCGCTGCTGCTTCATAAGCTCCTCGATGGGTCCCTTCCGGCTCGGCTAAAATCGGCAGCACTGGCGCGCACACGTGTACGAATCCTCCTTTCTCTGACTAAAACCCTCCGCAAAGTCTTTCCACTTATGCTTATTGGAAACCAGAATAGAAACCTTTGCTGCATTCAGCCGAGTGCCACCCGCGACGACGTCCCAGGGCTCAGCTCACTGATGGGGCTCAGACACTCGAGTCCCATGAAGCCTTCGGGAGGGAACACCGACTTCCCTCTGGGCTCAGCCCTCACCAAACCAGAGCCCTGAATGCAGCCGTGGCTCACGTCTGAAGGGGCTGGTGAGATCCAGACAGCCGCCAGGCTGGGAGACAGGAACTTGGGTCCTTCTGGCGCTTGGCTACATGCTTTATTCTGAGGTTCTACGACCCAGCTGCCCTGGTGTGTTAACGAAAATTAAGATTTCTACGACTATTTCCAGACTCTGCTTGCTGCTGTCACTCTACGCAACGAAGACCAGAACTCCTTGGGGTGTGTGCCCTTCCCTAAGGGCCAGGCTCCCCGAGAGCTAACGGGGTCCTCGGCCGGACACCAGGTAGGGACACTGCCTCCTGGCTTTGGGACACTGGCCTAACCCAGGCCTCATGAGGGGTCCTGCCGCGGTTCAGAGATGCCGCCGCCGAAGGTCATAGGGGAGGGGACGCCATGGGGCCCAAATGCGTCCCAGCACTCTCGCTGGGAGGGTAAAGGATGTTCTGGCATCCGGGGGTAGCCAGACCTTGGTGACGCTGCCGCCCACCGGAGTTTCACGGCAGGGGTTTCTGCCTGTCCCGTCCTTCCTTACTAAGTACCCAATGTGTGGCCCTCCAGTAAAACCCACGGTCCTGGAGCGGGAAGCGCCGGGTGTGGGGGCAGGGAGGACACAGAGCCTGGGGTCCAGAGTGCCCCATGCAGCCCAAGGGATAAACAGTGCACCCCAATTTCTGGGAAACGAGCCACTACTCTGATTGAGGAAAGGAACAGGGATGACCCAGGCACCTGGTGGGGGTGGGGGCGGGTAAGGAAAGCCAGCGGAAGAATCGCACGGGTCTTTAAGGAAAGGTGGGGAGTTGGGGGCAAAGGTGCTCTGGGAAGGGCGCAGCGTGAACACAGGACCAGGAAGCAGGTGGGACAGCAGCCGTCTGGCCTGCGCGGAAGGGGCTGGGAAAAGAGAAGGCTGGAGAACCAGGACACTTGTAGGGCTCCACACCCGTCACCTGAAGTGGACGCGGTCTCAGCGGGGCCTGGGCGCTCTGGGTTTTAGGTTCTTTGTCCCCTCGAGGTGGGAAGGGCAGCCCCGTGAGAGCCCTGCCCCTCTGATCCGGTGCCTTCCCACCAGGCCAGCGTGGGGACGTGATGACCAGTGCCTGGCCAAGTGGCACGTGCCCTGACGCTGCTAGGCTCAGGGGAGCTGCAGAATCCATGGGGCAGCCTGGGTTTCCCATGGGTCTGACAGGCAATGCTGGACTCCTTCACACTGAGTCCGGGTTCCCCTGGGGTCACCAACTGTCACCCCCAGAATGCAATTCCTTCTAAAAACACCTTCGGGATTCTAAAGCTTTCACCAAGAAGGCTGGGGGTGGGGACACATCTTACAACAGTGGCTAAAGTCCAAGGAGCCAACTGTCCTCTCTTCGGGAAACCCCACCAGACCCTCTCTGCGAGCGGTGAGGTGACAGGCACGCGGAGTTCCGGAACTCTAGACCTCGTTCAGCCATACCGGCTCCTTCGTCAAAATGCACTGAATACCTCATTGCGAAGCAGAATTTTGAAAACTTCAAACTAGACCTCCCCCTCCCCCGCAGAGGGACATGTCAAGGATGGGAGCTCAGGGATAGGCCGGGGGCAGGCAAGAGGATGAGGAGGGGGAGGAAAGGCGAGTCCCAGTGTGCAGGGGAGCAGGGGAGCCTCCGTGGGCAGAGGTGGGAAGCCCAGGGGATGCGCGGGCCTGTGGAGGGGAGCGGGGGAGCCCCCCTATTCTGCATCCTATAAGCGACAGATGACTGCTCCTCTCGGAGCACGGGGACACTGGGCTTCCTGGACAAAATGGCTCAGAGAGAAAGACCACCACAGCAGTGGCCCCGGGCTGCTCCCCTCGGAAGGTCTTGGAACCACTGCCACAGACTCCCGTAGGAGCTGGACACTGAGCCGCTACAGGACGCACAGCAGGGCTGGGGCGACTGGGCTCGGCTGTGTGGAGGTGGGTCTGGGCTGGGTGGGCAGAAGCCAGAACCCGCCGGTAACGTCAGCCAAGGGCACTGGGGCAGAAGGCAGGACAGGCATCCCCAGGGCCTGCTCGAGGCGGTGGCGGCTCACCCACGGGAGGGCCTCCTCTGGGCTGGGTGCCGATGGCCCAGCACTGGGGCGCACGGGAGGGGAGCTGCCTGCCGCCCCCGATGTCTGGAGAACTATACTCCAACAGGGACGAGAGCAGGTGTGCTGGGGGACAGGCTTGTCTGACGCCTCGGGGGGACCCGGGCACGAGAGGTGGCTACAAGAGGCACAGGGGCTCAGGACAGTATCGCGCAGAAAGGGTGGCTCTGTGACCAGGGGCCTCAGTCCAAACCCCAGTTCCTTGTTACAGCCCTCTGCCCCAACATGGGACCCGCTGCAGGGTGCTAGAAACCTTGTTCTCCTCATCTGTGAACTGGGGACATTGTCAGTGTCCCCTTCCAGCAGGGCCGTCTCTGTGGTCCCATAACGGGCACAGAGGGCGATCTGGGCACCGGCGGCCCCTGAAACTGCACTAGCTGTTTTTGTCGCCTCCTCCTCCAGGAAGTCATCCAGACTCTCATCCAGACACTACAGTCTGCTGGGATTTAGTGTCCCCTCATGGGGACTTCAGCCCCACCCCAGCCCTCCCACAGGCATAGACCTTCTCCATCAGCAGGGAACCTAGGACACAGAGTCCTGTTCCCACTGACCCTGGGGGTCTTGCCTGGGGTCTCCATTAGGAGCATGGTCTTGGTGGGAGGAGAGCGTCATGGTGTGGCAAAAGCCAAACAGACCAAGAGGCTAAGGGGTCAGGGAAAGGGGGAGGATGCCACGCGGGGCTTCGGGAAGCAGGACGGAGCGGCAAAGCCAGGGGCTCCAGGGCACGGCTCACTTCTCTAGGGCCCACACCAGGGGCACAGCTGCAGACGAAAGAAAGGGTGGGCAGGGTCGGGGGGAAGTCTGGGGACCCCGGAGGGAGGAGCGGGCCAGCAGGGAAGAGCACCCCAGCCCATGACAGAAGGGGCACACCTCCCGTGCAGCAGCCTCTGGAAGGGAGTGCACGCAGGCATGGCAGAGGGCCCCGGTGGGAGTCAGAGGGGCACGGGTCAGAGCCGGGCCATTGGAAACAACCCTCGGGGCCCGGAGCCCTTGTTTAGTGCCCAGCGAGAACCAGGGAGCACGGGAGGAGCCCAGCAGCGGGCACTTGGGGTCGGGGAGGAGCTTCCCGCTTAGGGCCAGGCATAGGCCCGGTTCCTGCAGGATGGGGGTCCTCCTACGAGTCTCCAGGGACTCGTCCAGTCCACCAGACGCTCTCGCGGATGTAAGGCCTGTTCATAAGGGCGCAACAGGCCCTCTGAGGGGCTCCCACATGCGAACACTTGGGCGTGGTTTTCACACTCGCTGGGCTTAGTGGGAGCGCGGCCTCACCCACGAGAGGAAGCACGCCTCGCATGTTCTCCGCAACGTCGTCCAGACGTCTCCCCACCTCAGGAAACCCAGCCGCCGATGGAGGAGCACCCTTCGTGCCCCCGCTGCCCACGGGGCTCCGGGATGTGCTGGGACCCCCCCCCCCAGGCAGGACGCCCACTCACGGGAGCACAGACCACGGGGCCACCCCTCCGCTATGCCTCGCGCCCCTCTTGCGGGACGCCGGAGCATCACAAGTGATTTCTACAAGTGATGGGGCATGTTAGATCGTATCATCTACACATGTCCTGCGATGAGACATGACACTTGCTACCACAGGGGCTGGGGGCCTGATGTGGTCGGGAACCAGGGGACGAGGCTGTGCTGACACGGAGAGGGTTTTTTCAGCAGATCTGTGGCTGAGGGCCTGGGGCTCCCACCCTGCTGCTGGGGTGGATGGGGGAGGGTCTCTGCCCTAGGCACCCAAGCTGCCCCAGGCTGGGCGGTGAAGAACCAGGAGAGGCTCAGCTTTGGGGAACAGTTCAACCCAGGGGACAGGAAGGAGCGGACGCACGGGCAGGTGGGAGGACCTGCCGGGGACCTCTCGTGGGACACGCTCTCCTGCAGCCACCCCTGTCCACTGCATGTGGGACAGCAAAGCCAGGGCCTCTGCGGGCAGCGACCATGGCAGGACCCAGCCCCGGGCCCGGCCTCCCACAGCCACCATTCCGAGGCCCGCAGCATGCCTGAGCCGGCCAAGAACCTGCTGGGGGCGGGGGGATGCAAGTGAGCCCCAGGACGGCCCACGGGCCACAAAGACAGCACACGGGGAAACACGCAGGCCACAGGATGTCAAGGCTTTGCACCACCGTGGCACCTCTCCAGGACAAAGACGAGTGTCCCTGGGCTCCAGGAGAATACAGCCTTTGGGACAGACCAGAGGCCAGTGGATGCCCACGTCCACTTCCCCGGACAGCGGTGCCAAAAGTTGGCCACAGGAAAAACCCCATCCCAGCAGAACCCACAGGTAACTTGTGGCTGTCCCCAACAGGGTGTCCCCTAAGCACGTGTCCCGGCCCGTCCGCTCCATGTCTGGATCTGGGGATAAGACTTCTTGGGGGAGAGGCGCACAGCGGAGCGGGGCGGGGGAGGGGAGAGTACCACAGCAGCAAGCCCCGCACCAGCAGGAAGGGAGAGACAGCCATCAGCCTGGAGCAGGACCCACGTGGCCCGCAGTTCTGGTGCCAGGAGGGAGTCCTGATGACACATGCCGTGTGGCTGCTCCCTCGGCCCCACGGAGGCCAGAGACACAGGAACAGAGTCAGCATGGCAGGTGACGGCAGCCGGGAGCTCACATCTGCTTAGGCCACAATCTGCTGGGGCTTCACCATGTCTCCCTCCCTCCGCAACTTGCTCTGGGGATCCAGACAACTGTGGGATCGCCCCCCAATTCTAGCTCACACAGCAGCCTGGCTTCCCGGGGAAGGCTCTCCCTGCAGCCTATAACAGGGAGACTCGGCACGGCCGACCCCAGCCTACCCGACCTGGGGTTTTCCCCAGGACCTGCCGGCCCCACCGGCAAACACGGAGAGGCCCCTGTGTCTCATTCACGGTAAGTGGCACATTTTACAGTCACGATGCTTCTTTCGAATCAGATCTGGTTTATTTCACAGCAGGTGAGATCTGCCAAAGGGGCTATTATTATTTTTTTTTTAAATAAAAGATCAGCGTGGGTTTTACATCCTCTCTCACAACACCCCCCCAACTAATATTACATTCAGAAATCTGTTTGAAAACACCCCCCCAGCCGCCCATCACCTATACATGTCAGCAGCGCAAGCACAGGCACGCGGTCTCGAAACCTAGCAACGGTAACCAAGTCGTCCTGCGTCGGCTCGCCAGACACCCAGACGCACACACCAGCTCAATGTGCCTGCTCTCGAAAAACAGAACCCCTCGCCTCTCTCTCCGTAGCTGCGGAAGGACAAGATGAATGAAAACAAACCTTGTTCAGCAGAAGAGGAACAACCCATGCCATTCAGCGCACCAGACAGAGCCTCTCCCCGCAAAGCCGGACAGAACACAAAATCACCAACACTGGGAAAGATAGGTTGTCCCAGTGCAAAGCTTCTCAGCTGCCACACGCTTAATGCTGGCACGACCGTTTCGGACACCAGCTCCCCAGCTCCCCGGCAGCCTTGCCGCGGGGACCGCCGTCCCACAGAAGCCATCGCGCACGCCGCGCTGGCCAAGCCTGGAAGACCCCTGGGCTCGCGGGCTCAATGGCAGGGATTAACTTTGCTGCTTGCGGTGGCTGGGAAACCCTCACTTTCTCGGCGCCGGCAAATAAAACCACCAAATGGAGGTCACATTTAATTTTTTTAAAAGAGGAAGGGAGTTCAGAAAGAAAGGAAAAATAAAAAAGCCACAGCCATCCGCTGAGAGCAGCGTGCACGCCGGCCGGGCCGTGAGGTTTCCCGACAAGACTCAATCTCCCCTTTAAAGGGACAGACTTGCACCCACAGGCATTCTGGATCCATTTCCGGATGCTACCGACCTTGGAGGGCCCGTTGGTCACCTCACTGCTTTTCGACCTGTTTCCGGTCTTCCCTGAAAGCCGCATCGGCGTGTCCCAAGTGCCCTGATATCTTGGTGGCATCCGGAAAACAAAGGATCTGCCGCTCTCGGTCCGGGGGCTACGTGATGGTTTAAAGGGACTTTTTGAGGAAGGCCTCGCCGACCAGGCAAGTCAGGAAAATGTTTTGTGCTGAGTTTGCTCTCTCCATGGCATCGAAGGCGACCCTACACCCTCCCCTCCCCCCTGATCCTAGCTTGGAATCTGGGGATCCTTCCACCACATTCCCCTCCTGACAAGCAGCCCAGTGCGGAGCACACAAAGGGGAGGCTTACCCTCATCTCCTCCGTCCGGAGTCCTGACCCGTGGGGCTGGTGCTCCCAAGTGGTGTCCCAGACCCACGAAATGTCTGATCAACAAAACTCTGCGCGTTAGTGTCGCCGGCGGGTCCTGACCCCGAGGTGAGCGCCACCGGCCTCAAGTTTAGGACACATATCCCCGTCTTCCAATGTCTTTCTCACACCACGGGGTAGCTTTTAAATCGAGATTTAATGCAGATCACAAAGGGGAAACACAGCCCCGTCCTGTTCTCTCCAGCACTGCCGCCACGTTTCTGGAGGCGGACAGGAATAAACGAAGGGCATGTGGGGACAGGCTGAAGCCCTCAGACATGGGACACCTGCCACCGCAGAGACCAGGAGCAGACAGAAGAGTGGCCTTGATCCGGACAAACTTGATCTGGACAGCACCCTCACAGGTCTTGAGGACGGGAGTCAGGGAGCCGAGCCACGGAAGCTGGAACCGGAGACCACGTGGCCACAGGGCCTCACCAACAGCACACCAGGGACCCCCAGCCCAGCGTGTCTCTAGAACAACCCAGTGAAAGGACTGAGAACACTGCCCCGGGCAAGCCGCTGCCCACACCTCCTCTGCCCGTGCCCTGCGGGCTCTGCCATGCACGGGAGGGAGCAAACATTACAACACGCAGGCAAACACATCCAGTCCAGGAGCCCGTGGGCCCGTACCATGCGCTCTGCTCCCAGACACCTGTGACCAGCTGCCAGGAAAGCAGGTTTTTATTTCAAGAAGAGACGCGGAGGAGAGGAGCTTGCAACGGGGACACAGGCAGTGCGGGGCCATTCACTCAACAGGCACTTACTGAAGCCCTACTACGTGCCGGCGCCACGGGGAAGGCCGACGCCACCCGGCTTTGCAGAGGACAGAGCCTCAAGAGACCGTCATGTGGCCACGTGGGTGCCCTTGATGGTGGTTGACGTGGTCCCAAAGACACGTCTTCGTCCTAATCCCTGGGTCGATCTGAGGATCTCAAGTCGAGAGCATCCTGGGTTTAGGGCAGGCTCTTGAGGCTAGGGTAGCCTGGCGCCTTCTCCGAGAAAGGAGAGGGGGTCTGAGACGCAGACGGCGGGCCATGTGCAGCCGCCCCAGGACGGGAGCCACGCCAGCAAGGCCAGGCTACCACCAGAGCCGGCAGGAGGCAAGGACGGGCCAACCCTGCCGACACCTCGACTCTGCACATCCGGCCTCTGGAGCGGAGGTAGAACACGCCTTGTTTCCCTGGCACCCAGTGGGGGCGGGCATCTCTTGATGGTGGCCCCAGGACACTAGCATGTGACCCATCCTCACGTTCTGAATCAGCCCGCCGGGGATGAGGGCTCCTGGGAAGCAGAGGTGGGCGGTGCTTGCATGCCCAGCCTCAGCAGGCTGCAGGGATATGAGACGGTGCCCGCAGAGGCCACCCTGCATCCCGGAGTCGGGCTCCCCGAGGGGAGACTCTGGACCTCTGCCCTCCCCAAGGCTGGGCATGTGCAGCTGGGCGCCGGGGAACCCGGAAGCTTTGGCTGATGACTCGTCAGGAACAGGAATGGGTGGTCCTAAGCTCTGTCCTGGGGATGGGCTGCCAGCAGCCCGGAAGACGCACTGGGGGGGTGGGGGACGAGGAAGCAGCCAGGGTGGCACGGGGCCAGGACCCGGAGAAGCGGGCGGATGCGACAATCCCAGAGGGAAAGTGCGGGAGAGTCTGCTCTTCTGAAGTCACGCGCCTTCTCCCACGAGGAGGCCACTGGCTGGTAGCCTGTCCCACTCTGGAAGGGGCCACGGGGTCTGTAGGGGACGTTCGCTTGGGAACCCGGGGTGGGGAAGCAAGGAGGGCACTGGGCCGGGGGTCCACACCTCCTAACGGGCCAGCCTCCCATGGAACAAGATCTCTCCATCCCCAGACTGGCACAGGGAGAAGGTGCCCGATGGAGTTGTCGTGGGAAAAGGTGACCGAGGGGTGACAGGGGTGGCATCTCGGGGACCGGCTGGTTCAGGTACCACAGGGACGTTCTCAGGAGGTTCGAGCACAGCATAGCGTGTGAAACCGCAGAGGGAAAAGGATGCCCCTCCTGCAGCAAGAAGCAGATGGCTTTCTTCAGGACGTGGGATGTCCCCAGCCGGGAAGGCACCGGGGCCCCTCTTGGGTCTCAGAGCCCGGCCTCCCCCAGGGCGACCTCGTGGAGGTGCTTCTGCACCCTGCATGCCCTCTGTCCCTCACTCTGGGTCCCTGCCCCCAAGAACTGCTACCCGAGCTCTCCCCACAATCCTGGGGCTCAGGAGCTCTGGCGGTAGACAGAGTGAGGTGTCAGGGCAGACTGTGGACATCGACGAGGGGTCAGGACATGGGAGGAAACCACCAGGTCCTCAGGTGGGCGCTTGTTCTGGGTGGTAGGTGAGGACAGGGGCCTGCAGGGGCTCCGCCTGAAACAGGACGTCTGCCCTCTGAGTGGGGGGGGGGGGGCAGCTTGCACACCCTGAGCGGCAGGCCTTCCCGGGCACGTCCCTTCCGCACAGAGCAGGGCGCTGTCCCTCCTAGACCCCAGCACACACTGCATCTACCCTCCCACACGGGATCCTACATTCCCCCACGGGATCCGCCCTCCCACATGGGATCCACCATCCCCCATGGGACCCTCCCCTCCCGCACGGGATCCGGCCTCCAGCAGGGCATAAGGTTCTGTCCTTCCCAGACTCCCCCCCACATGGCATCTGCTCCCCTCCAGGAGCGAGGGCAGCCCCAGGACAGAGGGTCAGTGAACACAAGGCTGAATCGGGGCTTGAGGATGGACGGACAGGTTCCAGGAATCAGTGTGTGAGGGTGTCTATGTGCACATTCGTGTGTTCTGGGGCCAGTCTGCTGGGTCAGCGAGACCCTTGGTCAGGAGACTCAGAGGACCAGAGCCTCCTTCCTTCCCTCCCTGGAGGTCCTGAAGGGATCCTGCAAAGCACACACCTCTTTGGGCCACACAGCAGAAAGGCCCACAAGGCAGGTCGAGGGGCGCCCAGTCTTGCCTCAGTGGACCATAGAAGCTGGTCACGGGCCCATGAGGTGGTCTTGGGAAGGTACAGACCTCGGTCCTGGCCCCATGAGACAGGGAAGCCGCACTAGGGCCAGTGCCCCCACGACTCAGGAGCCGCTGCCCTTTGTAGTTAAAGTCACCGGTCCGAACGGCTGAGTAGCGATTAAAACGTGTTCACTCGACCAACAGGTACTCCGTTGGTGAGGAGAGAGAAAAAAAAAAAAACCCTCAGTCGGTACAGAGCCGCCCGCATCCCATACGGGAAAGCTCAGGGTACCTCAGACCGGACAAGACAGTCAGCAACCTCCCTACTCTTTGTACAAGCAGCTCGGTCTCTCCGGCCACCTCCCCACGCCCCCTTCCACCGTGCAGCCCCATCAGGGCCGTGCTCGGCTGGGCTCGCTACCACCCCAACCGCTCGGCTCTGGAGGCTGGCAGGCCCCCCTGAAATCCCTGTGGTGGAGGCGTGGGGCCCGCACACGCTCCCTGCCCCTCCCGGGCCGCGGGCCCAGCAGCTGAGACTCTCAGGTCTCAAGCCGATCCCACTGCACCGCACTGGCCTCTTGCGGTGGAACACGGCGGGAAGGGAGCCTCGGGCACCGTGCGGGCTCGGCCCTGTCCCTACGGGGCATGGCAGACATGACATCGTCAGTCTTTACGATGTGCTCGCAAAGCAGCTGGTGTGGCCAGGGTGGAGGCCTGGGTCTCAGGGCAACGCCGCGGTTTGCCCTGGCTCATGGGAGGGACCGTGTCGGCATGGGGTGGGCCGTCGGGAGGCCCGGGTGCCCCGCTCAGGGCGCTGGAGGACGCAAGCGAAGCATCTGGTTCCACGCCCTCGTGGGTCTCAGACTCTGGGCGGGAACCAGCCACACACCGAACACGGCAAAGACTCGACAGCCAGACACGTGGTCGCCCTCGCCGCCAGCAGCCAACACGGGGTGAGGGGCACAGGCATAAGACACAGATGCCATCGGCCGCCTCTCCGATGGGTGGATTGGCGCCGAGTCCGAAAGCTCACCGCTGCTGGTCCACTGGGACTGCTCCCCGCTGCAGGTCCTGTGCAAGCCCGGCGCCGGCGGAAACAGGCCGGCGGGCTCTTCGGAGATGCAGGGCTGCACCCAGCCGCCGGGCGGGCGATGGGGCAGAGGCGGAGCCCCAGACATAGCCCTCCTGGTTGGCACAAGGGGTACTAGAAAGGGGAAGGGTCATGAGCACCACCGCGGGGCAGAAGAATGGCTCAGAGATGGGGGTGGCTCTGCTGCGCCTCGTTTAGCTCCCGTCTCTTAGCTTAAGTGGGACAGAACCTTCCAGCCAACCCACGGACACAAGCCGCAGATTCGTTGACAGCAGGTGCACGGCAGTGCCCTGCGTGGGCTGCGTGCTGTGAGTGACGGCTACGTGAGAACGGACATGGCCAAGTGGCCAGGGCCACGCTCTCGGTCGGGTTTTGCTAACTGCGGACCCCGAGCCAGCTGCGTGAGGATTACAGAAGGCGGGAGCGTCTCCCTTCCAGGCGGGGCCCGTCCTCCCCAAGCGCACTCACCGACGTCGGTCTCCTTATGGTTCTTGATGTACTCCGCCAGCTCGAAGTTGCCCGCGATGATCGCCACCTGCAAGAGAGGACACGGCGTTCACATGTCAGGGGCAGAGACAGGCCGTTCGCGCGTCCCCACCACCGACGGCCTCGCCGCACGCGCACACACAGCCCCCCCGGTTTTAAAGCGGGAGGCGTCTGTCTCCCTTCAGCTGTATTCAGCTTTAACACACAACCCTGTGGGAGTTTAAGGGGCTCGACAGAATAATGACTCGACGTACGCAAACGGTGGGAAGATCACCACGAGGTCAGTCAGCATCTGTCACCTCGGATGGTGACAAAAACTTTCTTTCCCCGTGATGAGAGCTTTTGGGATCTCCTCTCGCGGCAACTTGCCAGCGCACCGTACGACAGGCACCGGGCCGAACGCCACGCCTGCACGACCGGTTCCGCACCTGCCTCGGCCCCCCGACCCTGGGAACCACAAGACCGATCTCTCTTCCTGCGGGTTTGGGCTTCTAGATTCGACACGTGAGTGAGATCACACGGCTTGTCTCCCCGTGCGACTTCCTCTGCTTAGCTAGACGTCCTCCGGCCCCCCGCCTCCGTGGCCACAAATGAGATCAGTCACGACTCTTAAAACGGCAGCCCCGGCACCCATGGGCCCCCAGACCCTCAGAATCAAGCACCACGCTCACCCCCAGAGCCCCTGGCCGCGTCACGAGATGAGGCTCTTGTCCTGGGAGAACCCACAGGAGAGTGCGCCTCGGCCCAGAAGTCCCCGCAGGGACCACCAGCACAGCCGCAGGGTGCTCGGCGAGCTGGCGCCTGGAGCCCCCCAGCCGCGTGTCCTGTGTTCCCATCGGGCATGCCCGGGAGCCCCGTCCCAGAAGCGAGGGGAAGTGACACCTCCGGAAAGTGCGCGAAGCTCTTCACCAGACTTCGGGTGTGCAGAGCACCAGGATCGACACCTATGGGGATGGTCCCAGTGTAGGCCCTACGGGTCAGCGGGCTCAAGCGGAAAAGCCAGGCAGGAGGTCCCCGGGAAGTCCTGGGTCAGAACCCAGGTGGGCAGGACTGCCAGCACCCCGCATGGGAGGCCTGGGGCTCAGAGGCAACGGTCCACACTCCCGGGGCAGCCCGCCCCCCAGCATCTGCAGAGACTGACATAGGGCTGGAAGCTTCAGGGAGGACGATGCTCTTCCAGGGACCACCCACCCGGGACCCTGGCTTCCAAGCGTGGACCGAGGACAAGGACAGGGACAGAGGGGCGGAGTCCAGGTGGGAGGTTCCACGCGGCGCCCTGAGGAGCTGGGGCCCAAGCCTGCTGGCTCTGAGGGGTGCAGACAGAAGGGTCTGCCGGGCAACATGGAGCCTATGACCCAGTATCACTTAGGTGACAGCTGGGCACGCTCATTCCATGGGTTCCAGCCCAACCTGCAGGGGCACACTGCTGTCACACCCGTCTGTGGGCCTGGCATCGGCAACCAGAGACGAGTAAGAGCTGGCGGGACGTGGGGACCACGGCAGGCCGAGTGCTGCTGCCAGGAGCGTCCGCTGGCACAGCCAAGGTGGGAGAAGGTTCCAAGCGCCTTAGGACAGATCTACCATCCTGTCCAGGAGTCCACTTCTGGCTCTAGACCCAGAGGGCCTGAAAGCAGGTACGATGGTTAATTTTAGGTGTCATCTGGATGGAGCCACAAGGGCCCACACATTTGCCCCCAAAATTACTTGGGGGTGTCTGTGAGGGTGTTTCTGCGTGATCTGTGGACTCTCGGTCATGCAGGTCGGGTGGGCCTCATTTAATCAGTCGGAGCCCGCATGGCCCAAAGAAGCTGATTGGGAGGGACAACTCCTGCCCGCCCGCTGGGCCAGCACAGAGTGGGTCTTCCGACCTCTAGACCTCGGGCCTGCTGGGTCCCAGACCGAGACCTACACCCCCGCTGTCCGTGGTCTAGAAGTCTGTGATCCAATGAGTAAGAAAAGTCAGACTACGATGATCCAGCTGGTCTACCTCCATCTGCATTGCTGAGCGCAGCCGTGGAATCCCCGGCCGGGTGAACAACCTCCTGGCTCCGTGGGGGGGGGCCACGACCCTCCCCCGCCCCCCGCCCCAAGCCCTCTTACGCAGAAGAATCTTCTGCACAGCATTATGCAGCCCAATGTGTATAAAATATTTACGGTTGTCAAGGCGAGAAAAAGCCATTAAAAAAACATCTGAGAGAGGCATAAAAGTTTAGCGTTGCACACAAAAGAACGGGAGGTAATTATTTCACATCGACCGAATGCATCCTCCCCCTCCCAGATGGATTGGCCAATAAAATGCAAATTTCTCCTCTGAAATAGCACCGGCTTTGAAGGACACTATTTGCTCCCGGAAATCTTGATAAAGAGCAAACGGTTTTTCTATGTTTGCAGAGAACCAGCCTTGGAGAGAGCAGCTCGAGTCAGGACCGTCAGGTGGAGAAACCATGAGCATACCGGGGTGGGGAGAGGCTTCTCCACGCCCCTCGGTCCCGCTTGCCCGGGACGGAGACTCCGTCACAGGGATTACAGACACTGGGAGGCTGGCTTCCACCATGGAGTAATAAAAATGCCCATCGTGCTCGAGCTCACAGCCAGGACAGCTCCTGGCTCAGCACCCAGCCTCCCCAGGTATCGAGACGCAGCATCTGATGGCGTCCTCGTGGCACAACTGTGTAGCACCGCTGTGATTCCTGCCTCCCAGACGAGGAGGTGGGCGGTAAGAGCTCAAGGGCGTTGTATTTCTACCTTACATGCAGGCAGGCCCCAAACCTTGGAACCCAAAGCCTCGGGGCTCGCAGCCAGGTGCTACATGTGGCCTCCCGTGGCTCTGACCACAGGCGATCCCTGGCACCCTGGTGTAGGCACAGCCCCCTTGTTTGCAAAGAGGAATGTGAGGGAGAGTAATAATGAGATGCGATTTGGAAGCAGAAATTCAGCACCATCTTCTGCAGGACAGCGACCAGAGAGGGGACGGCTGGGGCCGCCGCACACTCCTGTAGGAGCCAACTCAGGTCACCACAGCAAACACTGCCGATGGGGCAGCGTGGATTGTATGAGTGTATGGTCTCGGGGTCCCAGAGGCTGGAAGTCAGCAGGGCAGCCCCCCGCCCCAAGGCCTCTGTCCTCATGTGCGGATGGCCATGCTCTCCCTGTGTCCCCACGGGGTCGTCCTTCAGTGCGTGTCTGTGTCCTGATCCCCTCTTCTCGTAAGGACCTCTGTCACCCCGGGTCAGGGCCACCCCGGTGACCCGATTTCACCTTAATCACCTCTTTAAAGCCCCATCTCCAGACACAGACCCATCGTGAGGTATGGGGGTCGGAGCTCCAATGCAGGGATTCTGGGGACACAGCTCAGCCCAGGAGACCTTGAGCAGAAAGTGTGTCTTCACCTTCCTCACGGACACGTGCCATCTTCCAGCAAACATCCAGATACACACGATGAGAACCTGTCCTGCCCACGTGGCCTGGCTACCGAGCTCACGAGGTGGGGGCCGGGGGCCTCGGGGACGTAATCGTCAGGGATGGAGCTGCAGGAACTGCTTCCCGAGTCTTGTTCACACACAGAACCTTCATCTCCTCCACCCCCAAGACGTTGCTACAAACATTCGCAAGCACGACCCTGAAACTGAAAGGCCAGAGCAACGACCTTGACCTTGATTGCACGGTCGTTTCCATGCTGCTTGGGGCGGTGTGCAGCCATGCACCTGCTCCTGCTAGACCCTCGTGCCGCTTTCCTGAGTATCAGCATCCGGAGGAAAGAAGGACTTGCTCCCACATGCCAGGACAAGGCCAGAGCCGTGTTTGTCCCCATACAGCCTCCCGTCCCCTCCCAAGGTGCCTCTCCTGCCCTCCGAGTTGTTGCACTGTTTTTGTCTAAGTGACAGTACGTACGGTGACATGCACAGACTAGACGTTCTCCGGCTTATGAGCGTGCGGTCTACACCCATGCTGCGTCCCTCCAACCAGGAACCGGAGCCTCGCCCCCACCCCTGCTGGACGGTGTCCTCCTCCTGCCCTCCTCCCAGCCTCGAGAAGGCCCAGGCTCCTCTCACTGTAAACTCATCGTGTCTGTCTGTGCACTGCCCTGCCTGGAATCACAAGACACGTGCGCAGCTGGGCCCGGCATCTCTTGCTCAGGGCCGTGCTCTGCAGGCTTGTCCGCACCCCTGCAGGACCCAGAGCTTCCTTGTCTCTATAGTTGAGGACGATATCCTGCTCAGACGTGCCCCATAGACGCATCTGCTCACCGGGACCTGGGGCTGCGGGGCACGCAGCTGCCGTGAACACTCCCCCACGTGTATCTGGCTTCTCTTGGCCACTCCTGCCGTGTGCGGCGGCTGGGCAACGTGGAGTGCGGGACTCACTTCCGAGAAACTGACTTCCCCGCGGACGGGGCCGTGGTGCGCTCCCGCCGGCCACAAGCCGGGGTCCAGGAGCTCCGTGTCCCCACCCGCACTTCTTAATTCCGGGATGTGTGTGAAACAGGCAGGTTTTTTTTTTTTTTTGTTTTTTAAAGATTTTATTTATTTATTTTATTTTAGAGAGAAAGAGAGCAGGGGCAGAGGGAGAGAATCCTAAGCAAACTCTCAGCAGAGCAGAGCCCAGTGGGGCTCGATCCCATGACCCTGAGAGCGCGACCTGAGCCAAAATCAAGAGTTAGATGCCTAACGGACCAAGCCACAGGTGCCCCAAAATGGGCTTTTTTTTTTTTTTTAAAGATTTTATTTATTCGAGAGGGAGAGAGAACGAGTGGGGAGGAGCAGGCTCCTCGCTGAGCAAGGACCTGCTGTTTCTGGGATCCTGGGATTGTGACCTGAGCCAAAGGCAGACGCCTAACCGACTAAGCCCCCTAGGTACCCCCAAAAGTGGGCAGTTTTAAGTTACATTTGCCCCCAGACACACTTTTTTTTTAACCTCATCATTGCTCTGTATAAAATATCATCAACTCTCCATTTCCCCAGAAGTCTGAAAGAGCAAAGATTGCAAGACACGGACCCCCAGGGGCAGCTTCTGCAGGACACGAGAAGACAGCATTTACCCAGAAGCACCATGTCTTACCCCAAAAGAACCAGAGCAAGAACGGCGGTGGCGGTGATCGGGCTGGGAAGGCAGCCCCGGCAGCTCCAGGCTTACCCCACGCCCACAACACCTCGCAGTACTCAGAGATGGGAAGACAATGTAGCAAATTGAATGACGTGCGTGAAAACGTGTGTGGGGCCATAAAACCAGGAGCAGGCTGGGTGTTCCTAGGGAACTTTCTTGTTTGAGCTTCCACGAGAAACCAAGTCGCACTGTCATTAAAATCGCTGGGGAACGATTTCTGAGCGACAGGAGCTGTCTCGTCAAAAAGCAAGGTCCCCTGCAGACCCAGTCCACGGGGTTCCCGGCCGCCCAGCATTGCCTCCCAGTGTGGGGATGAGCCAAAGACCCGCCTGAGCCTGGTGCGGACGCCGCCCACGGTCCCTGCTTCTCTCTGGGAGGAAAAAGGAAGGGAAAATGCAGAACCATCTCTCCCCCGCCCCTCCTGTCCTAGCACCAGCCTCCTAGTGTGCTTACAAATAAATTCAGGCTAGGTCGTGTCCTTTAGAAGAAAAAAGACTTCCAGCTTGTAATTAATCCCAGTGTTGCAGAAGAAACTTATTACATAAAGAGAATTTTCTTCCTTCTCTTTCCTTTATGCACATTAAATCACAGACCCTATTGTGGGAACGGTGACCACTCAGGAAACATGCTGAACACCCAGCGGATTCCAGCTGTGAAAATGGCGGGGAGGTATGTGAATTACATTCAACACAATGAAATAACATTAAATTGCATTTTGATACCTTGAGAAATAAAAAAAAAAAAAAAATCCAAGACATTCACTTTCTTAGGAAAACCCAGGGAGAGGAACTTCGGCTCTCTGTATAGGCCTTGGCACCAAGAGGGGCCCCTTAAAAACCAAGGAGCATTTTTAAGATCCTGATAAATAATTCAAAACCACTAAAACTCTAAGCCAAGAGCTCAGAGTCCCCTCTCTGGGGTCTGGGGGCTGAAAGAGAACATCTGGCACTTAGATATTAGCTCTAAAACCCGCCCCAGACCCCACGCTGAACAGAACGGGTGGCAGAGCGCTCTAGTCCCAGGAAAGGGGCATTTTCCGCGCGCGACCCCGGCCCAGCCGCCGCATCTGTGTGCCGACCGAGCGGCTCCCTTCCCTCCCGTCCCGCAAACGCGGCTCCGTGTAACTACAATCACCCGACCGCTCAGGGGACGCTCACCGCGCTCCACCACGGAAAACAGCTTCCGTCACGATGCGGTCATTAGAGCAACCACGGCTCTTAAATTAATCCACTCTTTGATTTCATGCATTTACCCTGGCACAGCCCACGGGGGGCGGGGAGCCCTGGCCGTGGAGGGTTTATGCTGGGGGCCGTGAGACCTCCGAGGGAGTGACCGCACGTGCTTGGAAGCCCCCTTTTCCAGGACCCTGAGAAGGCGCAGGTGTGTGTCAGACGGCAGCCCTGGGCCGGGGGTGGGGGGCCCGCTGGGAGCCACAGGAACCAGGCTCCCTGCGTCTGCTCAGACTCTGCTCCCCACCGCCCGCCACTTTTCTCCTTTGTCGCCTGGAGGAGGAGCAGCTCTCGGGGTTGGAGGGCCTGGTGCTCCCCACGCCCAGGGGCCTGGGCAACACCAGCCCCTGCGCACCTGCCAGTCCAGGTACAGTCGAGGGAAGGGCTCCAGGGAAGCCCTCAGAGGAGGACTGAGAACTCCAAGCTGGCAGACAGAGGCCTTTCAGAGAAACCGACATCTTGGAAGCACATGTGAGATGCCGAGTCCACCAAGAGCAAGACAACTACCTCGTTCCAAGCCTCTGACTGTGGCCCTGAGGAACCCTGTAGGCAACGGCAAGGTCCACTCTGGAAACGCCCTCTCTTCGCTGCAAGGCTGCACTTCGGCTTCCGTCACCCCCACCCCGGTCTCGGCAGTACCCCTCGAGGGTTAAACGGACGTGCTCGGCGACCGGCTTGTGGTCATTAGCTTTCAGATGATTTCCGGGTATCGCCTGCTTGCATGACAAGTTTGTCCTTGGTCCTGATATTAGAGATCAAAACACCAATGTCTTCTTTTAAGCCCAGAACGTGGTCCCTCGGAGACGCCCACAGCCCCCGGACTCTCGTCTCGGCTGTGCGTGGTGGCTTTTCCGAGACCTGCCAGCACGCGCCAGCGCACGGTACACACCCCCAGAATCCCTTAGCAACTGTGCCCTGGTGCCGAGCATTTTAATTCTTCTGGTTAGGATTCACGGGGCCGTCTGTGGACAGATAATGAGAGACAATCATCCCCAAATAACCGTGCTCAGCAGAGCCTGGCTGCGTCCCACTTACAGGATGGCCCTCAGCCCTGCCAGGACACCCCCTGGGACCTCGCATGGGGGACAAAGAGAAAATGCACAGGGAGATGCCCCCCTCGGCAGGGCATCTGCCATGGCAGATGTGAGTGGTGGCAGCCTGCCTCTGGGGGAAGAGGCAGGCAGCCCCAGAGGCAGGCTGCCACTACTGTCCTCTTGGGGAAGGAGTCAGGGGTGTGGCCCCAGAAAGGAAGATGCGTCTTTTGGTTATAAAATCAAGGTCATGCTTTGTAGCTGTCTGGGCTCTTGGATTAAAATACAATTAAGTAAACACCGATTTCTACAAATGCACTCCACTGACACACATGGACACCTGAGTGCGTGTCTGTATGTTTCGTGGGCCTCACTGCCACTCTGTCCCCCAGGCAGTGCCACCCTCTCCCCTGCGCCCGGGGGGCCCCCTGTTCTCTGCAGCAGAGGGTCAAAGAGAAAGCAACACTGCCCGCATCCTCCGTCCATGTTGGCCCGAAGCCACAGTGAACGGGGTCGGGGGCCTCCCGGAGCCCTGCAGGTGAGGGCAGGTGAGCCCGCAGGCAGCCACTGCACCTTGGGCGGGGGAAGACCAGAACTAGGTAAGCCTGGGGGCTGGTACTCAGGGGTGCTGCTCGGGGTCAGGTCAGGGGGCGCGGAAACAACCCAGAAAGGGCGGTGGGAGCCTGAGCCGAGGAACCCTGCGGCCCATCACGTGGTCAGAGTGGACGGAGGAAGAAAATCCCCAGTGCTTCCGGAATGCAAAGCTGGCAAAGACCAGGACTGGTAAATCCTACCTCAGCAGCTCACGCACGCACACGTACACACACGCGCGCACACAAACACACATGCACACGCCCTGCTGCTCGGCCCCTCCCAAGCCAGCACTTCCGAGGCGGCACAGCAGGCCGCAGACACAACCTGCGGAATTCTAAGCGGCCGATGATACAGTGATCTGCCTGTCGCTGACACAGCTCACAGTCCCCCACCCTTCTTGTGACGGCCACCCCGTCAGGCAGCTCCTGCTGTGGGAATAGCGGTGCTGCCCTCCAAGCCCGCCTGGGCACCGGCTCAGGGAAAGCAGTGGGGCAAGGGATGCGGGACCCGCGGGGAGGGTCCCGCCGAGCAGGGGCGCGTACGGCCGCACACCGGCTCCCTCAGCAGCAGACGTTCCATGTCCACGGCAAAAGCTCACGGTCCCCGGTGGGCCCAGGGCCGAGGGCGGGAGCGGTGTGCGAGCCGGGGGCAGCCACACTCCGGATGTCGGGTCTGAGTTACTTTGGGTCGCTTTGCTTCATTTTTGTTAGGAAACAGAAACTGGGAAATTGAGGGGAGGGCGGTGACCAAGAAAGGCTGCCACACGGCTGTGCCCAGGGCAAGGGAGCAGGCCACCTCTCTGCCCCGCACAGGCTCTGCTGACCCCCTGTGCTGCCAACGACACGGGTGCTCAGGCGGCCCCAGGTATCAGAAAGCAGCCCGGGGAGCGTCTCCAAGCAGCCGGCGTTCGGCACCGTCTTGGTGTCAACAAGGAGAGAAAGGCAGTTGCTGACAGCACAGGCTCCCGTTCACCCGCAGTGACAAGGGCCGAGTTGACACGGCTTCAGCCACTGCTCTGGGCAGGGGGAGGGCTGCAGGTCAGAAGGGCACCAGCACCTCCCCTCCCCGCAGGGGCCCCCAAACTGGCTCTGGTGACGAGCGTCAGAAGCTGCTCCTAATGTGCGCTCTGCCCTGTGCCAAGGGGCCGGTCCCACGGAGACCATCGTGCCCCGAGTCACAAGGCCACCGCCCACGTCTCGTGCAAGCCACGGGCAGACCAGGCGGCTCCGCCAGCTCAGGAGGGAGCCGCGAAGACGTGCGGAGGTCTATGTGGGTGTTGTTAAACATGTCCATTGGAACAGCCGGCCAGCACTCGGTGCCTGACAGAGTGCAAAGCTACAGAGACCGCCACGCGGCCAAGTTCCGCGTGCGTCCGTGCTGGGCGGCTTCGGCTCTGTGCCTTCCCATCTCTGAGCCTCGGCGTCCTCACGGCAGCCGTGCTCACAGCCCCTTCCTCATGGGGGACCTGGCAGTACAGTGAGCTCGTGTGTGCGGAGTCGTTACAGCCCTCGAGGGATGGAGGGCAGGTCTAGGAGGAAAGTGGGTGTTTTGAGAAGCACTTTCTCTATAAACAGGGGGAGAGCGTGTTTAAAAACATTAGTACCTAAGGGGAGGAAAGAGGAGACTAAGGGGGCACCTGGGTGGGCTGGTCGGTTCAGCATTTGACTCCTGGTTTTGGTTCAGGTCACGATCTCGGGGTCATGGGGTCGAGCCTGCATCGGGCTCCACACCCAGTGGGGAGTCTGCTTGGGTTTCTCTCTCCCTCTGCCCCTCCCCTGGCTCACTCACATGCTCTCTCTCTCTCAAAACAAAAAACAAAAAAACCTTTAAAAGAAAAAAAAAGAAAGAAGAGACCGGGAAGGAGAGGGAGAAATGGCGACTTCTTCCCGTTTCCCCGTTTTACGGACGCGCCTCTAGAATGATGTGCATCTTTATATATCCATAAATATGTCAAAAATGTTAACGTTAAAAATCAGAAGTAACGTTAAGCAAAATGAACATAGACGCACACAGAGCTAATGGCATAAGTAGAGGAAAGCGATTCCAAATGACCTTCAAGCACAGACTTCACTGCGTGTCCCAAAGGGATCCGCTCCGGTGACAAACACCACCCGATCGTCTGAGCGCCGCTGGTGGAGGGGTTGGCACGATTACAGGAGAATGTCTCACGTGTGCAAGAGAATAAGCCAGGAGAACCGCAGCACGGCTGACAGAGACCGGAGGGTCCAGCATGTTTGGAAGGAGACACAGATGCAGGGTCGAGGGTGGGCAGAAACCTTGTCCTGAATGAGTCCAGGCAACGCCGAGATGACTTACAGGGCACATTATCTTTAAAATAAGCCTCCTTCCACTTAGAACATGGATCTTAAACACTACTTGGTACTAGAGGGAATGAGGCTTCTCTGGAAAAATGGTGGCTTCCAAGTCTGAGCAAGAAATTTGCTCCAGGAGCATGCAAACTCTTGTCATGCCGGAAAATATGGAAGAAATCACTGATGATGAGGTCATGCTCAAAAGGCTTATTAGGAAATGATCTAAAAAAGCCTCCACTGAGGGGCACCTGGGTGGCTCAGTGGATTAAGCCGCTGCCTTTGGCTCGGGTCATGATCTCAGGATCCTGGGATCGAGCCCCGCATCTGCCTCAGCATCCCTGCTGAGCAGAGAGCCTGCTTCCCCCTCTCTCTCTGCCTGACTCTCTGCCTACTTGTGATCTCTCTCTGTCAAGTAAATAAATAAAATCTTTAAAAAAAAAAAAAAAAGCCTCCACTGAGCACAGATAGGTGTGAGGAAGTGGCTAGAGGCAGGTGATCGCGTCTCCAAGAAAAACAGAGTAGGATAAACAAAGACGACGCAACGGGCACCTCTGCTGGGCTCAGCTGCTGCTAAGACCCACTGTGTGGGGCCACAGTGAAGACAGGGGCTCGCATCCCACTGCTGCTTTCCCCTAGAAGCACGAACACATCTCCGGCTCAGGGAAAGGGCTGGGAACCCGTGGCTGATCTCTGCCGGGTGCAGAGAAATCAGCGGGAGTGTTTAGCATCAGGCAGGGCTAGCGAACAGCCAGAGTCTAGGTGAGTCTGGGTGGGAAGGAAGAGTGGACGCTGAATGAGACACTGAGCTGCTTTTCCCTTCAAGACAAACACTCTTAGGGGACTCTGAGCCTGGGAGAGATGGAAGGTGAAGGAGCAAGCCATCAGGACTGGGGTGGGGGCCCACCGGGCAGAGGGCGCAGTGAGCACGGCAGGGGCCCAGCTGAGAGCATCTCAGGACCGCACGACGGGAGAAAGAGTAAGCTGGGCTCAAATGAATCCTTGCAAAATCAACCCAGCCTTGGCTCAGCCCCGACTGCGACCGAATGAGGGTGAGAAGCCCCCGCGCTGTCTACCTCGTGCGAGACAGGGTGACCCTCTCTGAAAGCAAAGAACATTACCAGGAGTGTCTGTAGTTTTGTAAATCCATGCCATGCCCGGCATTCTATGAACAATCACTAATCATCCCCAGGGATGGTGTGCCCAGTGTTGGAAAACAAAGAGAAAACCCAGTCAACAGAAGTAGACCCATGGGTGGTGCAGACACATGCGTAAGTGGCTGAGAACTCAATGATAATTAATACCTTCCAGAAAATAAAGGAAAAACAAGAGAAAATATCTGAAAAGATGAATAATTCCGTCAGAGAATTAGAACCCCTAAAAAAGAATCAATTCAAGACCACATGTGAGGCCTGAAATCACAAAAATCCTAAGAGAAAATGTCTGTAATCTCTTAGACGTCAGGCTTAGCAACACATTTATGGATCTGTCCCCCAAGGCAAGGGAAAAAAAGCAAAAAATAAAGTGTTGGGACCACAGCGAAACGAGAAGCTCCTCACAGAGAAGGAACTCATCAACCAAAAAAAAGACAAGGTACGGAATGGGTGAAAATATTTGCGAGGATATAATTGATAAGGGGCCAAAATTCTAAAGATATGAAGAACCCAAACAAATGAACACCAATCCCTTCCCCCCAAATAATCGGGTCAAAACGGGCAGAGGACCCCAGACAGCCATTTCTCTAGAGAAGACACCGGACGGCCAGCAGACACAGGAGAAGATGCTCATGTCAAGGAAGTGGAAACCGAAGCCACAATGAGATTCCACTTGACACTGTCAGAATGGCTGGAGTCAGAGAGATAAGAAACGACCGGTGTTGGCAAGGATGCGGAGGAAGGGGAGCCTCGTGCACCGCTGGTGGGAGTGCGACTGGGGCAGCCACCCTGGAGAACAGTATGGAGGCTCCTCAAAAATTTTTAAAAAGAAATATCTTATGATCCGGTCATCGCACTACTGGGCACTTACCCAAAGAAAACGAAAACACTAATCTGAAAGGATCTATGCACGTCTATGTTTATTGGAGCATTATTTTAAATAGCCAAGACGTGGAAGCAACTCTGTGTCCACCAATGGATAAATGGACACACACACACACACACACAGGACTATTACTCAGCCATAAAAAAGGATGCGATCTCACCATTTGCAAGGGGGAACCAGAGGAGGCAGTGATGGAGGGCACTGATACTTGTGGGTATAAATTTCTAAATGTGTCACTGGAGCCAGGAGACAAAGAGGAGAAAGTTGAGCTCGTGACGTAAAAATAAGTGAATTACAATAAAACCTTCCTAGGCTTTCAGAATTATAAGCCAAACTAAAAGAAAGGATGAATTCAAAAAAGAAATCTGTACGCTACGGCTGCTAAGAGCTACGATACGTATCGTAGTCCTATAAACTGATCATAAGGGGACCCAGTCCACAAAACAGGCAAAACGCAACAGGCAATCTTCAAACTAACGGGTCAACAGGTGCCAACGGGTGGTAAGAGCCATCAGATGTCGGAGGAGAAAGGTGGCAGGAGGGGCTGAGGGCTGAGAGTCCCCCAAGCTCGCCAGAAAATGTTGTGGGTTTGACAGTGAGGACATATCAGGTTTTGGTGTGTTTCTCCCACTCGGGTGAATGCCGGGATCCTCAATGTTCACCCCCATCCTTGAGCTCGGATCATCGTGTTTGAACCCTGACTGGCTTCTCTCAGTGGTTCCTCTTTCCTTCCAGCCTTGGGCACCCAGCCTACGAGGAGGCAGATTCATTTGTCACTGGCCGGTAGGCATTCAGCAGGGCCCCGAGATGCAGCCGTGAACCCTGTGTCCACCCGCAGCAGGGCTGCTGGGTACTTAGATGCCGCCGTCACCATGGGGAAGGAACACCAGGTCTGGGGTGCTGCTGAGAAGTGCTTGCTTCCAGGGGTGCTCAGCTCAGCACCCCTCCCATCCCCACCCCTGACTTCACAGCTGAAGCATTTTGTAACCACCTAGAGGCCTCAGTGGGCAGCCAGGCCAGGAAGCTACATCTGAGTTGGCACCGATACAGACCAGCTCTTCCTGGGATTCTGCTGAGGACACCAGACATCATCACGTCTCTTTCATGGTTTTCTCTCCTTCCGGATGGAGCCTTCAGGTGGGACTGCCTTTCAAGGAGGCCACGGTCTCCTTTGAAACATGGCACCAGTAACTAGCAACCCTGGAGTCTGGCTTACGTCTCCCCCCAGATTCAGGGCTTTGAGGACACAGAGACAGTGTCTTCTGTGGTTTCAGGGCATCGCCCGCCCCCAATCCTATAAGGTCAGTTGGACATTCCGCCTCCCCCCGCCACCCCCCCCCCGCCATCCTGGCATGCAGGAGGGCAGCTTCTCGGCACAGGGAACCGAACACCCCGCCCACTTCAGCGGTTCCTCTCAACTCCGCGCCGCCAGCCGGCAAGGAGGTGGGCAAAGCCTGCTCCAGAATGACAGTCTGCACCACAGAGGGAAGGTGTGTGGGGTTTCGCAGTGGGCCACTATTTTTATCTGCATGAATCAGCAGCCTTAAGCTGTTTCTGTCAAAGAAGCCAATGGGCAAATACCGTGACACATTTCATCAGTGACTTTATGGATAAATATTTCAAAGGTATCCTGCGACACGGACGCCGAGCTGAGAAACACACGTGCTTTATCGAAGACCGCCCACCCGACGGAAGAACAGCCTTCTAGAGCTTGTAGAGGAGATGCCTGATAGCTGTGGGAACCCCCTGGAGATCTTCAGGGTGCCTGCTAAGAAATATGCAGGTTCAGAAAACATGTCTTTGGGTCTCTTCTGGGGTCCGAGCCCCACCCCATGCACCTGCTGTCAACACCAGCAGAAACCTTGAAATGTCCTTTGCTAGGACCAGAGACTTAAAACCTGGTCAGAAAAAAAACCCCGAGGCAGGTCATTTCTCCCTCAGAGTGTCATGCCCGTGTTAGGGTTCAAGGAGAAAAGCAAACCCATCATATGAGGGGCGCCTGGGCGGCTCCGTCGGTTAAGCGTCCGACTCTGGATTTTGGCTCAGGTTGTGATCTCGAGGTCGTGAGATTGAGCCCTGTGTCGGGCTCTGTGTTCAGCACGGAGTCTGCTTGGGACTCTCACTCTCCCTCTGCCCTTCCGGCTTGTGCGCTCACTCACTCCCTCTCTCCTCTCCTTGTTGCAGGAGCTTTGTCCTATAAAGTCACGGTGATTTAGAGAATACTGAACGGGTGTTCCTAGGGGCCGCACGGGGCTAGGTCCCGGCAAGCCTCTGTTCACAGTTCATGTCACAGGACTGGCTTGACGGGTGTTTCTGTGTAAGGACACCCGGTTTGATGCACACGGCTTGCTCACCGACACGGACCTCACAGAAGCAGGCTGCAGCTCGGGCCTGCAGGGAGCTTAGCGGACACGCACGTTTCCGCCATAAGCACGTTCCTGTGCTCAGCATCACTACACGACTCGGGGAGCACAATGCCTCGGGGCTGTTTTATGCAATTAAACATCAACGAAGAACACATAAATGCAAAAAAAAAAAAAAAAGAAAGAAAGAAAGGAAGGAAGGAAAGAAACATGCTGCAGGATTTTATCTTGGGGTCACAAATAACTCTGAGCAGGCAAACTCACAAGTGCGGCACCTACAAATAAGGAGACAGGCGGGAGGGGTCGGCAGCATCCCCTTCTCAAGCCTCACTGACAAGACGGGGGGAATCTCACTTCCTACCCCTCATCACCAGCCCCTGGTCTGTCTCCTGGGGGGTCCGTCCCCGCCTGCAGGAGACAGAAAGGTGGACCAGCGGCTGGCATCTTCCGTGGCCGGGTGCAGAGGGAGGGAGGCCGGCACACATCACATGCTTATTAAGACATCTCAGTATGTTAGCTTCTCCGTTAAAAAAAAAAAAAAAAAGAGCCCAGAATCCAAACAGACTCAGGAGAAACACATGGGGACAAAAGAGTCTTTGTACCGATTCCATAAACTGTGATACTTCCCACAGTGTTAAAATGAGTAAGAATCCCGGAGCACTGACTCTGAGTCCCATTGAAATATTCGAGAAGATTCTGAACTCCGTCTTCAGAAGAGATCGCACCATTACATGCCCTGTGGAGCCCGTGCCGGCCTCCTTCCTGTCCTGTGCCCTGGGTCATTTCGCTGCCCGGCTTGAGAGCGGTCAGCCCGCAGGGAGTGGGCCTGTCCTGTGGGACAGATGGAACTGGGCTGGAATGGGAGGGCTGAGGCCACCAGAGGGGAAGCATGTAAGCCAGCGCAAACGGGAGCACTTGAGACAGCACAGTACCTCGGGGAGTGATGAGTTCCCCATCCCCGAAGGGGTTCAAGCAAGGGAAGCTGAGGTGGTGAGGACATGATAATCGCCGCAGGCAGGGTCCAGGCGGCCTTTGAGAACCTACACCACGAGTCACATGTCCAGTTTCCCAGACGTCATAAAACCCGCTCTACCCTCTGAGGACGGCTCGGGCTCCACAATCCCTTCGTCGCTTAGGAGAGACTCCAGGAACCACAGAACTCTCCCTTCCGCCCTGGGGCCCAAAGATGCTAGAAGGCGAGGCCGGTGTCTTTGAAGGGAGAGGTCTGAGACAGCTGGGCGACCAGCCGGAAGCCCACTCCGTGAAGCAGCAGCTCTCAGGGCTGACCAGGCACGGACCGCGGGCTTGAGCTCGGTACATTTGCTGAGATGGGAAACGGAGTGTGGTTGTCAGGGCGACGTCGCCCCGAAAAGGGCCTTCCTGCAGAACGATCCCGCACGCTCTCCTGCTGGCTTCCATCCGGACCGTGAGATCGGGTCCCAGAGCTTGGAACGGAAAAGATGGTACACGGTGTACAGGGAGGGCTTTGGTTTTGAGGCCGATCGCCGTGACGGCGGGGCATCTAAGGCGCTCTTTTCTCCAGGAGGAACCAGGTGCCCCCAGCAAGCCCTCACGGGGCAGAATCAGGACCAAAGAAGGAGCACGTCACAGGACTGGTAAGACTGGTGCATGCCCAAGGTGGGCAGTGCTGGAGGGCGTGATGCAGCCCACGACCCTGAGCCCAGACCGGCAGCAGGTCCACCTTCCAGCCCTCGCCACACCTGTGCCAGAGGAAGGAGGGGAAAGATGGGCTGACGGGCGGTGCGGGTAACCGAGAGTGACAGCCCGTACCTCCCAGGTGGGCTGGCGGGTGTGCGCACAGATTGAGTCTAACAGGACTCCAGGGCTGACACAGACCTGCAGAGTGAGAGCGCCGATGAAGCTTCTAGAACAGCAGGGTACGAGAGGCACCCGCGAGAATGCAGGGTACGAGAGGCACCCACGAGAATTGCAGGGTGCCCACGACCCGCCATTTCTTTCATCTCTGTGTGCCTTCCCGCATTTGCACCACGGCGATCGTTCGTTAGCGTGTATCGTAATAAGCAAGTATGTTTCTGTGGAAAAGTCTGAGAGCATTACGGGGGGCAGGACGCCGGTGCTCACGCTGGGCTCGACCCCAAGGAGGGTGCTCAGCGTCTCTGTGACTCGGTATGGACAGGCTTTGTCTCAGGGCTCCCGTGAGGACTCGGCAGTGGGGACGGGAGTACGAGTGTCCTGGGACTGCTGTAATGAGGGACAGACACAGCAGCTTATGATGCATGTTTCGTATCTGGTGGTTCCAGAGCCAGGAGTCTCCACGTCAAGGTGACATTAGGGCTGGTTTCCCGTGAAGCTGGGAGAATCCGTTTCCTGGCCTTGTCCAACCTCCCATGGCCCGGCGCTCCTGAGCGCACCTCCTCGGTCCACGAGCCCAGCAGCCCCGCAGCTTCCATCAGCCCCTCTGACCTGCGCTTCCTCCCATGCTTGCTCTTGCTCTGCCCCTCCTGCCATCTCTTCCGAGGCCACTCGATGACACGAGACCACCTAAGGAGCCCAGGACCATCTCCCATTTCAAGACCCTCAGCTGAATCACACCTGAGAAGTGCCTCCTGCCACAACAGGAAACACACTCACAGGCTTGGGCGAGCAGGATGCAGACATCGTTGGTGGGGGGGGCTCTCCGTGGCCTCCCGACACAAAGAAGGCCGTAGACCCTGCTCGCTACAGAGAAGCTGTCTGTGCCACCCGACAGGCACTGGGACGGTGATGAGGACGCTGGCGGGGAGGGGAGCAGAGGGGAGCGCCAGAGTCAAGGTCTCCGGCATCACGGGCCGCACGGTCTGTACGGCGCCAACCCCGCGGCTGTCTCGCGAGAGCAACCATGGAGAAAACACAAAGAAGTGGGTGCAGCCATGTTCCAATAAAACTTTATTTACAGAGAGAAGGCAATGGGCCAGATGTGGTCCAGATCTGCCAGCCCCGATGTCGTGTCTTCCAGGTCGCAGTCATTCCACCGCTGCCCGGACGAGGCTTAGACAGCCCTGCCCACCCCTGTGAGCAGTAGGGCCTCCGGGTGCAAGGGAAGCGGGTCCTTCCTTGCCCCGAGGACTCCGGCTCTGCCTCCTCTCTGCCATCTCAGCCGAAGGAAGAGCCAGGTCTCGTCAGCCCGGACCCTGCAACAGAGATGAAACTGGGGCCCATTTTTCTGGTGTTGTCACAGGACGGCTGGAAGGGAAGCCACTGAATGGGTGGGGACGTTGGTTACCACCCATAACTGAGTCTGAGCTGACTAACGCACGTACCGAGGGCTAGTCATTGTTACTGGATGTTATTCTAGCTCTTTCTCAGGTACCCGCTCTGGCTAGTGTAGGATGCCCAAGAGGAACCCCCACATCACCATCACGCTTGGGAAGAGACAACTGACCGCGGGGGCTGATTCTGTGATTCTCGGTGCATCTGAAACAGCCAGAACGCGCAGAAGCCATCCACTGACTCCACACAATGAAGTCAGACTCCACCATGGAAAGGCACGAAGCACGGACACCTGCCACTGTGCAGACAAGTTCCGAACGCAGTGTGCTGGGCGAGAGAAGCCAGTCCCAGAAGGCCACGTAGTGTAGACTCCATGGATGAGAGAGAGAGAGACCCACGGAGACAGGAAGCAGGTCCGTGGATGCCAGGCCCTGGGGTGAGGGGAGGATGGTGGGAAGGGTTTCTTTCGGGGGACGCAAGTGTTCTAACGTTGCTGGCGGCAGTGGTGGCTTGTATCCGTGACTAACACCCCAAACCAGCCAACTGTACACGTTCCAGGGCAGGTGGGGTTGCACAGCCGGTGAATCGGTCTCAGTAAGGCTGTTTCAAAGAGACACGTAAGCACCGAGCCCTGGGAAATCGAGTCCCGGGGCCACTGCCACTCCCCTCCCACTGCTCAGAGGGACAGCGTATGGGCTGCCTGGACCTCAGCCAGAGCTGGCCACGGCAAGTCAGGACAAGGGCACTGAGATACAGAATGATTATCCGGTTGGTGGGTTTTTTCCAGGTGGTGACATCATCACCAGGGACCAGGGGCAGTGTTCTCTGGGCCATCTTTAACCTCACCCAGCCCTGTCGAAGGAAAATAAGAAGGTGTCCTGACACGCCCCTATGTTAGGGGTCAGCTGCTGGCCCGTGGGGGCTATCGGAGTGTCACTGCATGGGTCCCTGATTTTGAGAACCACTGTCTGATCCAGCCCCGCATCGGGCTCTCTGCTCCGCGGGGAGCCTGCTCCTCCTCTCCCACTCCCCCTGCTTGTGTTCCCTCTCTCGCTGTCTCTGTCAAATAAATAAAATCTTTTAAAAAAATAATAAAATAAAGGATGAAAAACCTCATCCATTTTCCTTTGAGTATAAATCCTGGTGAGTCAAATTTAGCATAACAAATATTGCTTTTTTAAAAACTTTTGAGTCTTTCCATGGGCAATATTTATTCGCCATTTCCATAAGCCCACTCGAAACTTCTTAGAATTACCATAATCTGTCTGACTCCGTATCTTCCACTGAAAACGTCTTCTTCCAGCGGAAACTGCGATGTTCTCAGAAGAAAAGAAAACATTTTGGGGACATCCGGTTCTGGGCAAACGCGTTGGTTCCGGCTTGCCGATGGATATCTTCCCGACGAGGACTAAGTTTCTTTGAGGAAACATAGTCGTTGTCTCTTGCGAGGATCACAGGAAGACCTCGTTTCCAGACGTACCAGTTCTCTCCAACCGTGGCCTGTAGGACGCGAGGCCTCATCTCAGACTCTCCAGAAATGGGACGAATAAGGACTCTTCCAACTCAACTAGCGACAGAGCGACAGAAGAAACGGGCCTGCTGAGTCTCACGGCTGTGCTGTCCCGGCCAGGGGGCCGCGGATGTAGAGAATGCACCCCATGGCAGGCGGGACCCCCGTCGCTGACTCTGGGCCCATTTCCAGGAAACCAGTTCTATTTCCCACTAATTAGAGCCATTTTCCCCAGCCAGACCCTCCTAGACCCCACATGGAGGCCACCCGCTAGAGAGGTGGGGTGCCCGTGCTCCCCTACATGCTGTCCCGGCGGGTGCCACACAGAAAAAACTATCTAAAAACACAGAGGACGTCATCTCACACCCGCAAGGATGGCGACCATATAAACCAAAGAAGAAACAAGGGCTGGCGAGGACGGGGACGTGACGTGGTGCAGCCGCCATGGAAGAGGCCACATGGTCCCTCAGAAAACGAACCACAGACTCGCCATGGGGCCCAGCAAGCCCACGGCCAGGGTGTCCACCAGGAGCAAAGGCAGGGCTTGGAGAACCTCCTGCTACCCGCATTCCCAGCAGCATAATTCACAACAGCCAAGCGGTGGGAGCACCTGACGGTCCGGCCTCAGACAAATGGGACAATGAGACGTGGCCCGTCCACACACTGTCACTCGGCCTTAGAAAGTACAGGCATTCGACACCGGCTCCGGCGTGGATGGACTTTGGGGACACGATGCTCAGCGAATAAGGCAGATACAAAAGGACAAATATTGTAAGATTCCACTCATATGGGATCTCTCGAGTCTCCAGAATCACAGGGGCGGAGAGTGGACGGTGGGTGCCGGGGCTGGGAGAGGGATGGGGGTCAGGGTCTCAGGGTGACAGAGAGTGGACAGTGGGTGTTGGGGTGGGGGGAGGGATGGGGTCAATGTTGCAGGGGGACAGGGAGTGCACAGTGGGCGCTGGTGCCGGGGGAAGGACAGGGATCAGGGTCTCAGGGGGACAGAGGTTCCATTTGGGATGGTGGAAAGTTCTGGAGACAGGGGGATGCCCGCACCACAGTGTGAGTGCACTTAGTGCCCCTGAACTCTGCACCTAAAAATAGCTAAGGTGGTGATTTCTACATTATGTAAATTTTTACATGATTGAAAGGAAATGAATATCTAAGTTCTCCTGAAAAGCAAAAAGATCTGGCAACATCGTGTGTGTGTTTTACCACGAGTTTTAAAAAGCACAAGTGAAATAGCAAACGTACACCCCAGATACTCACTTCGTTGTGTAGATCCAGAGTCTGTCCGTGGCCCCCGCGCTGCACGTCACAGGGGCCAAGTGCGTCAGGCCCGCGTCCCCTCCCCCTGCTCGTTCCGCCCCCCTGCCCCACCCACACCCACTCTCTGTGCCACCGCCGTCCCAGGCTTCCCAGCCTGAGAAGTGACCCTTTCCACCCACCTTTGTGCGTCGGAGTGAAGTCACTCAGCATCCAGATGTCAGATGAGGCGTGCTCCTGGGGAAGCCTGCCGGGCCCCAGACGACAGGACCCCCAGATGGCCTCACCTGGAGCCGTGCACCCCCACTGCCACCGTATTTTATCAAACACAAGATCACATGGCCTGATGCTCACTTCCAACGGCGGACGAGGCTGCCCATACGCCTTCCCCAGCACGACCGGTTTCAAACACCACGGATGACATGGTGACAGGGGAGCAGGGAGCCCCTGAGGACAGGTGAGACACAGCCGTCACCAAGTGGTTGGTAGCACGACCTTCCGAGGGAGCCGCTGGGGGCGCCCGGGGGGGATCAGAGGCCAGTCCTACGGCGCATCCTCGGGGCTCACAGACACACGGGAGGCTTCGGCTAAGTATTTGTTGAGCCTGAGATGAACGTGGAACTTCAGGTGAGTGTCAGGGGCCAGCTGGCCGGAAGGGGAACCCTCATAGGTCCCACCCACATAAAAGCCAGTTCCCCAGCGGTAAGAACCTCAAGGTGGGGCCCCCTGCCAGGGGACACACAGCATTTGCAGGAAGTCTCTGTTGCACAGGTGGGCACCAAGCGGTCTCCTGTGCTTCCCAGAGAGCCCTGGGGGTCCCACGAGAGCCCGCCGGCTCTAGAGAGCCAGGAGCGGAGACAGGTCTCCGCTCCTGGCAAAGCTGATTATATGGTAATCTACCTGAAATGCCGATGGGTAAGTATTCTGCAGGGACACTGGACATCCCCATGATGGGCAGAGCCATCCCCAGATGAGCAGTAAGGTTTGGAGAGGCGAGGTCACTCAGGAGACAAGGACCAGTCATTTGAACCAGTAGGCTTAACTTCTAGAACTTTCTGTTCTTAAGCTGCCTGCATCTTGCCGGGGACTGGGCTGTAGAACAGAGCAGCAGAGCCCCTCCTGGACCTGGGAGAGGCTTGGGGCAGCCTGTGCCGGTCACCCTATTACCTTCCCCCCTGTCCTCCCAGCCCAACAGCTGGGCTTATGGTCCCATTTCGCAGATGGAGGAACGGAGTCTCAAATGAGTGTGTGGCTCCACGAACGTGGTCAGCCGGGAGCCAGAGCACGAACCTCAGCCAGGCCCCTGGGCTCGGAGCCCCACGGGGCCATCCAGAGTCCATCCCAGAAGGTCGCCCGTGTTTCCAACACCCTAAAATCTACGGCCACAACCGGTTCTGTTCCGCCCAGCCGTGAGGATGCAAACTTAGTCTTTAGTCTTTCACGTCACGGAAGAGCACGTCTCCGCCTGAGCTGGGTGCTCGGTTTCAACGGAGAGACGAGTCAGACGCTGCCCCAGACAGCGCTTGTCCAAGACGAGAACACCCACAGAGAGGCAGCTCGAGGATGCCCGGGAAGCCCGAATCCTGGAGCACACCACCACCTCGTCCTGAGGGCTTTCTTTGGGACGCCAGCGGGCATCTTAAGCCGGACCCCGTATTGTGCGCTGCTCTCAGTAAAGCTCGGACTTGGAGCCCCCACCTTCCAAAGCCTGGGGTGTCCCACGGGGGCCCGCGCCCCATCCCAGCGGCACCGGCGGACCCACATGTGGGCCTCGCTCCAGGACCCCGAGGGGTGACATCTAGCACTCAGCGAGCCCAGCGTGGCCTTACTAACGTCAGCGCAGGTGGGGACAGCTCCCTCGTGCGTGAACGGCATTCTTGAAATGCCAGGTCCCTGGAGCTTATTCCTAAATGCTACACAAACAAACAAACAAAAAACCCGATGGAGAAGAATCCCCGTCCTAACACCAACCTTAGGGCCTCCACCTGCCGTTAAGGCCACGGACGACAGGAGTAGGACCGCCACACACTTCGCTGCTGATTTCTCTACGTTGTTGGCAATGCTGAGGCTTCCGGGGACCACGCCGGCAGGTGGAAGCCCTGGGGGAAACCGTTCTCAGCAAGAGAGGGAGAAGGCAAGAGCCGACCAGGTCAGCGATGGCCGGGCATCGCCCCCCCCCCCCCGGGGACCTACCTGCCCCCCACACGCTCCCCTACAGAAGAGGGGGCAGACACTGTGAGCGAGTGAACTCCGTAAAGACCCCAAATGGCCGGGAAATCACAGTGGCACCCCGGGCGGTCCCCGACAGGACCCAGCCGGCGCGGAACCTCATGGAACCTCGCAGAAGGAAACGTCATTCCTCATTTGCAAGCACCTCCTCGGGCTCCCTTCCCCTCCCTGGGATTTCTCGACTGGCCTGGCCTTTCTGGAAATGCTGCCGGTAGCTACAGTGTTTCAGTCTGTAGCAGGAGACGAGCACCCTATGCCGCCCAAACCCCGGTCCTCCGCTCGGCGCCGGGCCGTGACCACAGGTAGCCCTGGACAGGCTGCGACACTGTGTGGAGGGACTCTGGGCTTCATCAAGGTCATGGGATCGATGTGGCTTATGCCCGGAAGGAAAGCTGAAAATAACTCAATAGCAGACCCCCGGAGGCATCCACACCGAGAGGAGAAGCAGGGATGGAGAGCGCAGACGTCGCCTACAAGTCCCTAAGCCGAGTGGCAACGAGAAAACATGCCGCCGAAACCAGAACCGGGAACCCCCAGTCTTTCACGAGATCTGCGGACTGGCTCTACAGAGGCCCCACCTGGCAGACCCTCAGGGCCCGAATGAGGCCCACCACCCACCCAGAGGGGCTTCAGATGGGGGATGGGAGGCCACGTTATCATCAGTCCCCTGCTGTGTCCCCAACCCTGTAATGTCCTCAGGGCCCAGGGAGCTGGGGCGGCTGGCTGCCATGGACTACCCAGGCACCAGCACGTTCTCGTAAACAGCTTTCTTCTGGGCACATGGACTCGGTCCTGGGACTGGGTGTGACTGTGACCCTGGCCTGTGACCCAAGTTCTGTGCCCGGGCCGAGCATGGGGACAGTAGGGACCCTCAGCCACGGCGAGCCTGGTGCTGGGAGCTGCTTAAAGGACGCCCGTGGCTCTCCCATGGGCCCCGAAGAGGCGGGCAAGCGTGACGCGGAAGGCAGGGCTTGGGGAACCACGTCTGGGCCGAGACACAGGGACACAGGGTTGTCCCTGTTTGACTCAGGAGCTGGCTATTTTAGGAACACAAAACCACTTGTTGGGTCAACCAAAAACACAGTTTTGGGGAGACAATCTCACGAAAACCTCATGCAGGGTGTATGGCCAGGGGCCTGTGGGAGCCACACTTTATGTTGGCGTACGCACGCATGTGTGTGTGCGTGCGTGTACGTGTGTGCACGCACACATGTGAGCGCATGTCTGTCCCTCTGTGTCCTCATGCACATCACCTCCTCGCTCCTCCATTCAACGTGCACCGCCCTGGCTCCCTTGTGCTCCCCCAAGGTCCGCTTTGCTAGAAGGCTCCTTCTGACCCCGCTGGAAGGCCCTGGCTCAGGCCCAGAGAGAGGGACTCAGGGGGTGTGAGGTCGGCAGGGTCCCCACAAGCGGGGTCACACGGGCTGGCAGGTCACGGAACATTAAACTAGTGCTCCCAGTTCCAGCCCCATCTGCATCGTCAACACAGTGGAGCCCCCACGAGACCTCGCTGGCCCCCACGAGACCTTGCTGGCCCCCAGCGCTTTCCACTGAAGGCAGGTAGGGGGGAGTTTCCCCACGCTGTCAGGACAGTTGTCATGGGCCCACCTGCTTCTGGGTTCCCTAATTCTCTGGACCTGTCTTCTCCCTTCCCAGTGCTAAGGACTGCTGGCCATGACTCCTGCGGGTTCACAAACCGGCAGAAGGTGCTCACGATCCTTCCAGAGCCTCACGGGAGCAAGCGTGCTTTGCTCAGCTCAGGGAGAGGAGCGGCGGCAGACAGACCCTTCTGGGCCCCACCCCGGCCCTGCCCCCTTCTCCTCCCGCCTGGCGCCTGTAGTGCATTCTCAGGGGCACCCTTGGGGCTCCAGGAGTCTGACCTCAAGCAGCTCCTTCCCAGCCTTGCTCCCCATCATCATGATACCTTCTGCCATCCTGCTCAATTAATCAGTTAATCAGGAAACTCTGCGTCCCGGCCCCAAACAGGTCCCAGTCACAGAGCACCCTTCCCGCACACTCCCACTTGCGCCACCACACCCCGTGGTGCAGACATTAAAGAAACAAGGCCAACCAGCTGGGCTGACCAACCATCACTTCCAGCACAGCGCGGTCCAATACGGTGGGCGCTGAGCCCCTGGAGAACAAGGGACCAAACCTAAATTTTATTTGACTGTAATTAAATTTAAGGAGCCGCATGCATCATACAGGTCAGAGCAGCTCTGGAATATTTTGCTGAATCCGGAACCCTCGCTACCACTCTGTGAGATTTCCTCTACGTTGCTTACCTCCCGATGGCAACATCAGATTGTCACGTGAGATGGTGACCGCTGTTGGACAGGTTAGTGTGCACACTAACAGTCTCCTTCCGCAGTTGCCTCCGCACGTCTGACTCAGTTAAACCCCAGGTCCGTGCATGTCGCGTGCCCGCTCTTGAGTCTGGCTTCCTGGCTCGGGCGCGGGTCTCTGCCCAGCCCTGACTCCCGGCCCACTGGCTTCCTTGCTGCTCTTAAATACACCAGGTGCACTGTGACCCCAAGGCCTTTGCATGTGCTGATTCCAGATCCTGGAAGGCTCCACCACAGGGACGTGAATGGCCCACTTTCCGCCTTCCTTTTCCTCAGTCTCTGCTCACTGTCCAAGGCCACGCGAGGTTCCCGTCATGAAAGACCCTCCGCCGTGTCTCTCCTTACTTCAATGTTCTTCACGTTATTCACCAACCCGGACGTGTTAGTGTTTCTCTCTTTCCTTGTAAATCACCAGTCTGGTCGGCGTGTACCCCTGACAACAGGGGTGTGGTTCTGCTCACCGGCGTGTTTCCCCAGCACCCAGAACAAAGTGTGGCTCTTGCTGGGAACTCTGTGCTGCCTGAAATAATGAGCTGGAAACCCGATTATTCTCATCACAGAGGTGCCGTGTTCCAGCCCAAACATTTCCACTCACCCAGGTCTCCAGACCCGAATCTAGAAATACAATTCCCACGTGCTTATTTCTATGGAACACAGACTCTGAATCCCAGATAAAATTTCCAGAAAAACTTGAAAGAAAGTGTGTAACAATGAATGGCCTGTCCAACTGCTCGCCCTATGCAGGGGTGACGGGCTGCAGGGCGTGGAGGGGACCGGCCAGGCCATGGAGTAGACGAGGTGGGCCGCAATGAGCAGGGAGGGGTGGGGGAGTGCCGTGGCAGCTGGAGGGCCCACACCTTCTCCAAGGGGCAGGGGTCCGCAGCCCCAGCCAGATGCCAACTCACGCATAGGCTGCCTTTCCTAATTTTTCAAGAGAAGCTGGAAGTCTGAATTTTTATACAAAATTCCTGGCTATTTAAATGTTGTCAAAGGATTTCATTCTTTTTAAAAACTCTGAGCAGGCCATAGTCAAACGCTCTGGGGTGAGATTCACCCTCTGGACGGCATGTGGTTAACAGTCCAAGAACAGCTGATTCCAGCCACAGGGTAAGTGAGAGCAGGTGCCATGTGCCTCCAGAGGGCCAGCGGGTCCCAAGGTGTAAGGCACGCACCCACGGCTCCCAGGTCCTGCCTTGGTGAGCTGCTGCTGAACACCCCAGACAGACACACCACCAGAAGAAAAGAGAAATGAAAACGGTGTTTGGTTGGACAGAAAAAATAGCTTTTCGTCGTTCACCATGGCCAGGGCCGAACTGAAACTGACAAAACCTCCGTCATCTGCAAGGGTCCTGGGGCCACTTCTCCCAGAACACGCGTGGTGGGGAGTGAGGAATGAGGGGGAAGCCTCCAGCCTCTGACGTCCCCAGGCGTGGCCTCCCCGGCATGTTTCCTGGGAACCTCGGCTGTGGCTCCAGACCTGCTCCCCACCCCAGGAGCCAGCCTGCTCCCTACGGGGTACTGCTGAAGACAGCAGGCCACACCCATAGCACCCTCAGATCTCCCCCTGCAGAGTGTCACTCCCCACCCCTACCCCCCTTAACTGTTGTACTTATCCCAGGCAAGTGGCTCACAACAGTGGGAACTGGTCCTCGCCCCACCTGGAGGCCAGAAGTCTAAAACCCAGGTGTGGGCAGGGCCGAGCTCCCTCCAGAGGCTCTGGGGGAGGCTCCTTCCTGCTCCTCCGGCTGCTGGGGCTCCAGGCATGCCTGGCTGCGTCCGGGTCCCCTCAGCATAGCCTCTATGGTCTCGTGGCCCCTCTGTGCATCTGTGTGTCTAAGCATTTAATGCTGCCTTCCCCTAACTGGGTAATTTCCCAGTGCCCACTCCCATCACCTGCGGCATGAAAGACGGCACGACGGGGGAGGTCCTGCGCTCACGACGTCAGCGTGGAGCATGAGGTCACAGGGAGACGAAACTGTCCTGACCGTGCTCTGAAACCCACGCGGATTTCCACAACACGAGCCACTCGCGAGCAGTTTGGGCTCTGAGTCATTAAACAAAGAAACAGATCAGAAACGCGCCCGGAGGGAGTCAGGAAGAGAGGCGCCCACTGAGTACATTTACTCGGCTTCCCAGAAAACGTGCAACAGCGGACCAGACGTCCCTACGGTGTCAGACCGCCTTTGTCATGGGCCTGGCCTCCCGCCCGGGGCAGCTGCTTCATGAGAGCACGATTAGCACAGAGAGCACGCGGTCCCCGGCAGGGCGCCCATCGCACCGGCTCGGATCGTGTGCGACTGGGGGGAGGGGTCCTCCCCTCTGTCTACACCACGGAATGAGTGAGTGCAACGTGAGCTCCATGCCAAGTGCACGAGACGCGGGGCCTGAAGGGCGACAGCCTCGGCTTCAGAAAAGACACAGGTCACTTTCGTGAGCTCAGGGCTCCCCTGGGGGATGTGCAAGGCCACAGGCCGGGAACCATCGGGTGAATCACGGAGTGAAGAGCTTGAAGACACAGAACCATCACGAGACAGAATTTGCAGGCGTCTGCACGCGGGGCAGCCACACTCTGGGGTTTAAAACTCAGTTCCTCGTTTCCTGCTTTGGCCTCTCTCCGGCTTGTATGTCCAGTGCGGTGGTCGAGGACGATCACAGGGTCTGGTGGGAGCATGAGCCGAGGAGCCCCAGGAGGAAGGCTCCGTGGCAGGCGGAGCAGAGAACTGTGCCCACTGGAAGGCAGGCCACGCCACAGCCACTGTGCTCCCCTGCACCAGAGGACTCTATGCCATGGCCTCTGTCCTTCTCGCCCGCCTGCCCTCACGCTTCCCGCCTGCGTGAGCACCGGATGCCGGACCTCCGAAGGCCTCGCCGTCCATGTCCCCGGCTCACCATTCCCCGCACTTCTCTGCAGCTGGATGTCCGAGTGGCAGCTGCTCAACGCAGCTGGAGGACAAGAGAACCGCGACACACACCAGGGAGAAAGGCCGCCCCTCCCCATACGCACGCCCGGTGCCGGGAGCAAAGCTGGGGAACACCCCGGGAGCCCCTTTCGGGAGGGAGGGAGGACTCATCCGTTCCCCCGTGTGTCAGCCCGAGTCCTGCGGGGAACAGACCAGGAGGACGTGTGTGTGTGTGTGTGCGCGCACGCGTGTGTGTGTGTGTATACACACAATTAAGAGATTATTTTAAGGAACTGGACTGTGTGAATGTGGAGGCAGGAAGTCCACAGTTTGTAGGACAGGCCGGCAAGCTGGGAACTCAGGCAGGCTTTCGTTACATCCTGAGGCCGAGTTTTGTCTTCTCTGGGAAACCTGTTTGTTGTTCCCGTGAAGGCTTCCCGCCGATTAGAGGCCGCCCACGCACACGACGGAGGGTTCATCTCCTTTACTGTAACCCGCTGGCTGCAGACGTTAACCGCAGCGACAAAACACTGTCACAGCCACACCCGCACGAGGGTTTGATCGGACGGCTGGGGGTGCCCCGCCGAGCTCGCCCCGCACACCGGCCACCGCGGCTGCCCCAGTCTCCCTGGCTGCCCACACTCCCCCCTCACACGGACCTTCTCCGTCTTCAGACTTCTTTCCATTCTGTTTTCAGAATCAAGATCCGTTTGGTTTTATGCTTTGTTCCCTTGGACTAATGACCCAAAGCACAAAGGATCCCTGATGTTCACTCCGTGCCAGGACACAAGATACGCCACACGCAGAGGGAGGGGTCCCCTTCACCCCGGACACCGGAGCACCGGACTGGAGGTCAGGAGGCCTGGAGACCACAGACTTGGCCGCTATCTTCATTTGCATTCCCATGCCTCCATCCCTGCAGAATTCCATTTTGCCTATAAATTAGGAATAAATATTCCTACCCCATCGGGTTGTTGAATATCAAATGAGAACATCCAGAAGAGTGTTTGCGAGCTTTAAACCTCTGGGCAACAGGAAGGATTCCTCATCATTGCTGCCATCATCACCGCCATCACCGCCATCACCGCCATTGTCATCACCATGACCATCATCAACATCATCACTTTATAGGTTGAATTTTCTCCCCACGAAATTCAATTTGTGAAATCTTAACCCCCAGCATGTTGGTATTTGGAGATAGGGCTTTTTGGGCGGTGATTAAGGTTAAGTGTGGTCATAAGGGTGGAGCCCCAACAGACGGAATTGTTTCCACAAGGAGAGGATGAGACGGCAGGAAGCCCCCCGCCCCCCACGCGCATGGAGGAAAGAAAGGCCAGTGGTAGTTCGCCGTCTGTTAGCCACGACGAGAGGCCTCATCAGAAGCTACATTTGTCGGCACCTGGACCTTAGACTTCTAACCTCCAAAACTGCGAGAAATAAACGTCCGTCGCTTACGCCGCATAGCCTGTGTTCTGCTGTGGCCGCTGAGCTGACCAGGGCACCCCTCGCCATCGGCTTCATTGACTAATACATACCCAAGGAACAGTGTAGGAGGCTCTCCTCTCCTCTTCCTTCCCCTTACAAAATCATCTCTCTTGGGATTCTCCAACCCCCGCAGGCACCAGGATTCCTAGAGGGCTTCTCAGAACCCACAAAGCACAAAGGCTTGCCCTTGACTTTCTGACTCGGTTGGGCTGGGAGGCTGGGGCTGCACATCGGCATTTTCTCTCCAGTCCTGAAGTGCTGTTGATGCTGCTGCCTCGGCGTTTGGATGAAACCGTTAAGCAAATGCTTGGCCAGATGAACTCGTGAAACGGTCCCAGATTTCTTAGAACAGCAGCCAAGGAGCCCGAGCGTTTCGCGCGGAGCCTTCTGACCCTCTTCAACAATGCAGTGAGCCATCATTCCCGCACGCTCGACAGGGAGGGACTCCTCTTCCGTATCTGGGAGGCGGGTGCCGTGAGTGGGGAGAGCCGGGCACGGCGCAGGCGGGGATCTGCGGGCTGGATCCCATCTCCCGATCACTGTAGCACGGGAAGGCAGGAGACACAGGTGACAGAACCAGCCCCCCCATCTGAGCGGGCAGCCAGGCTCGGACGCCACCTGTGACATGAGCACACCTTACGGGCCACAAGGTCCCATCGTTCAGCCGCACGGTGCGTCAATGCCTTCCAGAACCATTTGGGCACTTGAGCGATGATCCAAATACAGACTGATGGCCTCGCACTGGAGCGGGTGCGGCACCCCTGCTGGGAGCGCGTATGAAGCATCCTGCCAGGACTCCCACAGAAGGGGGCCCCTGGCCAGGCGGTCACTGCCTGGGGTGATGGTTTAGCAGAGGCACCGACAGGGAAGGCCACCTATGTGCCACCTGTCCCAGAAGCCCTGAGTGGCTGCTTCCGTGGAGTGCCACGTGGGGGCCGCAGGGCATTGCCCCAGAAGGTCAGAAACAGCCCTCTGTATGACCCAAGGGCTTCCCATGGGTCAAAGGGCAATAGCTGTCCTTTTAAAGCAATTTCAACAATGTTTTCACTTAAAAATAAAAGCGGACCAAAGAAATGTATGATTTAGTGGCAAAAATATATTTAAACCAAGACTACCATTGAGCCACAGCAAAGCCCAAAGAGGTAGATGTGGTCATAAAGAAGTAGCAGGCGCCTCTAATCTCCGCTGGCCCAGAGGACATGTCCCTGGAGAGTAAGTGCAGACTTTCCAGACGCATGAACAAACCAGAAAGTCACGTCTGTGAGCCATTTTGCTCTAACTGCCTGAAACTCATGAGATTCGAAACCACAGTCCAGGCCACCGTGACGGCGAACCAATGAAACATTGAACGGTGGTTATGAGATGTTCAGCCTGTTCTCAAGACATTGGACCCGTACTTGTTAGTAATGCCTCGGAAGCGTATTAGGAAAACCATCCACGCGTGTCATCTCCAAATTAAAGACCCCCCTTGGCTCAAGAAGATGCAAAAATTACTTCCAAATAGAAATGACACTTGGATTCTCAGTCAAGTGGAAATACTGGACAGTGCGGAGGGTCAGAGAGCATTGCCGTAACTTTAACGCATTAGCCAAAGAAATTCGTTTCCACCCTAGACCATCAGGTCAGCTGCATCGAAATCAGATGAGCCCCGTGTCCCCATGATGGGACCCGGACTCCACCGTAATTCAAATACAACTAGGATGGCAGCTTTGCGCCGGACCCATGGGGCGCCTTGCCGACGCTGGGCCGGAGCGGCTCCCCTGCACTCGGGGACCGCAGGCTCCGTGGGGGTGCCAGGTGACCACAGGCCGCCTTCCCAAGACAGAGTCACGAAGGCCTTCCCGGAGCCGCCTCCTCCAAGCCCCTACCAAGACGAAACGCTGCGGCAAACAGCAGACTGAGACGTGTCCACAGCTCCAGTGCAAAGAAGGGACGATGGCACCGCGGGTGCAGGCGCCGTCCCCAGCGAGCCAGGCCCCCCCTCGCGCCCAGCACCCGGTCCGTGCGGAACCCTGCAGCCCCGGGGGCGCTGCCTCCGAGAGTCCCCTTACCTGGAATGGGGTCTGGCTGTTGTAGTTCTTGTGCTCTTTGTTCCCGCCCCGGAAGAGTAGCACCCTGGCACAGCTGTCCTGCGGACGGGAGAGAAACCTGGTTGTGGGTCGGGGCACAGACAGGCTCCACACCGATCGGCTCAGAGGCCGAGCGCCCGGGGAACCGGGGACGTGCCCGTGTGAGGTCCCCAGGGGCACCTCTGGTCATGGGGGCGGCGAGGAGGAGGGCAAAGGGCCCTGCTCCCTACCGGGTGAGGTTCAACTCTCGCAAACTGTCTAGGCGACCTGGCGGAATCCATGCGCACGTCTAACCCGGGCATCCAGCTCTGTAAGACCGTGGCCCGCAGAAAGACGTCTTGTGCGTGTGAGAAAACACGCGACGGGAAATAGCGGAAGGAAAACCCAACGAGAAAGAGAAAACCTGGAGGCAGCATAAAAGTTCTGACAAAAGGGACAGTGGGAACGCGTTCTAGAACATTCTTCATCTAGAAGGCTGTAGGGAAAAACAAGGGAGATCCACAAACCTGCAAAGAAATACAAGAACTTCCAAACAGGAAACGTAGACTTTCCAAGTAGAAAGTCTCAGAACAATAATACGGCGTAACTTCGCTTACGTCTGAAAAGCCTCGCGGGGGTGAGTGAGCAGCTGCTAAGCCCCCCAGCTGCCATTCTGAGCGGGAGTGGCCCGGCCACTTGGAACCAGGGCCCCAGAGCCCCGCAGGACCCCGCTTCTGCAAGCCCTTACCAACGTTCTGTACAGCCCAGTGATGACGCTCGCTGGAAAGTCCCATCAGAAACGCAAGAATAAATCCTCGCCAAGCGCCGCCATACCTGCCCTCCCAGGTGGGTCCCAGGCCAGGGCCCTCCCCACAGGGGAAGACGGTCCACAAGCCTGGGACATGGTCCATCACTCTCAGAATTACCAGACTCCACGTGCGATCACGTCCCAGAGCTATCTCAAAATTAAAGGGCAGATGGTTTGCTTGGCTTGGTAACAATTATAACTTGTGTGTGCACACATTTGTGTGCAAGTGTGTGTGTGTGCGTGTGCGTGCATGTGTGCATGCCGAAGTGTGTATAGGCCCTTGTGTGTAGGAATGTGTGTACACACGTGTGCGGGTGTGTGTGTAGCCCTGTGAGTATGTATGTTTGGGGGCGGGTGTGGGTAGGCATGTGTGGGCGCACGTGTGGGTAAGTGTGTATGTACACACTGTGTATTCAGGCATGTGTATATGCACATGTGTGAGGGTGGGCATGTGTGTATCCACATGTATGGCGTGGGTGGGCGGGCATGGGTGCACATATATGCAGGGATGGGTGTATAGGTGTGCATGTGTCTGTGGGCATGTATAGGCACATGTGTGCAGGCATGTTTATGGGCGTGTGTGTAGGCACGTGTGTGCAAGCATGTATGTCTCTGGGCGTGTGTGCAGGCATGTGTGCACACGTGTGTGAGTGAGTGCAGGCATGAATGCGCTGCCATCCAGCATTTCTGCGAGGGGCAGACAGGAGGCCCATTCTGCAGACAAGGCAGCGGAGCTCCAGAAAGGTTACATGGAAAACCACAGCTTCGGAAAGGGAGCATGAGACGACACCGTGATCCCAGAGCAGTGGCCACGGGTGCCCTGGCTGTGTCCCACGCGGCTGCCGGCCACTGAGATGCTCCCGGAGGAGCCTCGTCTGTGACGCGCCGAGCTGCGTCTCCACCGGCTTACACAAGCCAGTCGAGTATAGATGGAGAAGAGTCTGCATTTTCCGTTTCGAGAGCCAAAGTGTCAGGAAGAGTACCGTTCCCGCTGCCGATTATCTTCTTGGCAACATTTCCAGAGACGTTAAGAACTACCCCAGCCTTCCCGCTCCAGGAGGATCTCCAGGCTTGCCCCGTCCCCAGCCAGGCGGCCGTGCCTCGGGGTCACCACCTCCTGCAGGAGCCCAGACGCACCACATTCACCTTACACGCGAAGATGCAGACCAGAAAGCACATTCATTCATGCACATGGCTGGTCGGTATGCAGCGACAGCCAGGCCGGGTACCACTCTAGCCCCAGGGATGCAGAGCGCCAAGCCAACATGTGCCAGAGAGTGAGGGCAGGTGGTCAGGGAGCCCCCACTCCCCCAGGAGCAGGTCCAGAAGCCTGCCCAAGGCAAGAGAACAGCCGGGTGACAACTGGAGGACGTGTTCCCAGCAGAGGGAACAGCCAGGGCCCTGGTGCAGGTTGCAGGCAGCAGGGGTGAGGCGGCAGGGGCCCGCGGAGCAGTGTGAGGGGCGCTCCCATCTGCAGGGTGCAGCGTCACTCTGGGGTCTGCGGAAGATGCATCGGAGAGAGGCAAGCCGGGAGGGACGGCCAGTCGGGGGTGAGGGTGGCTGCGTGTGGCCCTGGCAAGGGCGGAAGGGGCAGGGGGAGCCAGGATCCCTGGGACGGGAGGGACTGTGAGGAGCAGGACGGGAGCCCGGACTCCAGGAAGCCACGGAGGGAAGGGGGCTACTCACACGGTGTGGGGGAGCCACCTACATGGTTTCTAAAAGGCCTGTTGGCCGGGCAGGGGCCCCACTGGCAAAGCTCAGGGCAGAGGTGTTTTCTAGAAGGTGCCAAGGCCATAGACGGACCTGCCTGAAGTCACCGTGGGAGAGAATGTGAGCCATGGGGTTGGCTGGTTGCCCCGAGGAGGAGGGATGGAAGCCTGATGGGGTGGCAGGTGGGGAAAGCTTGCGGGAGGCCCCAGGGAGTCAGTGGGGTCTGGACACAAGCGAATGAGCAGACAGAGGAGGACGTGGGAGATGCGGGTGAACAGACACAGGCTATGGGCTTGCCCCGAACGGCCCCGTCACGGACAGAGCCTGGGTTTTCATGCTGGATTTTCACGTCCCACCCGGGGCTTTCATCTCCGTGGCACAGAGGTGACGCCCCAACGCGATTCACCAAATACTCCGGATTAGTTGGGAGCTCGTTTCCAGTTTGCACTGTCCTGACACGCACCTGTGTGGTAGACGGAAATCTACGGACAGGCGAGATGCCACCGTCGGTGAAGAAGCAAGGCAGGGGCGGGATGTCACCAGAGCGGCTGGAAGCCGGCACGTGGAGGAGCTGCCCCTGAAGGCCACACCCGACGGGGCTGCGGACCACGGCGCCTGTGCCTAACCTGCGCCCATGGGAGCCCCGTCCCCACCCCAGCCAAGGGTCACGGAATGTGTCCCCACAGCCTCGGGGCAAAGATACAGGGCAGGCTGGAAGCCCAGCCTCCACCTCCTGACCCACAGGAGAGAATGTCAACCAACAGCAGCCACCGAAGGCTCCCCGGGGATCTACAGGGAAAGACCATGTGGACGCCCTCCTTCCACGAGACACACCCCCCCAGTGCTCCTGAGGATGACAACCCCCGATGGCCCTGGGGAGGCAGCCCCCGTGCTGATGGGTGCTCCGCTGACACCCGAAGGGCCACAGCGACGCAGCCTGTCTCTTCTTACCTTGGGCCTCGCTGGAACCAGGAGCAGGGTTTGTTTCTCATCCTCCCCACAAGCGGGCCAGGCCCACTAACCTTCGAGATGTAAGACTCCCTCCCTTCCTTCATTATCCAAGCCAGAAAAACAAACACCGGGCTGCCTCCCTCCCTCTGGGCCTCCAGAAAAGCCAGCAAGAGGATGAGGGGCCTGGCAGATTAGACACAATTTGCTGCTTACAATCAAAGCCCTAATTAGCGGGTTTCATAAGAGGAGAGAATATTCTGGTCTGTGTATTTTATTAGAAATGTGCAGACGACGGCTGCCTAAAACTAATAAAACACACACGCATCAAATCCATAAACATGGCTGTTTTTAGATTTAACAAGGAGAGGTGTGGCAAGGCAAATTAGCAGAAGCAGGACCATCATCACCATCATCATCACCAACATCATCACCAACATCATTATCACCATCATCACCATCACCAACATCATCCCCATCATCATCATCATCACCATGACCATCACCACCAACACCATCAGCACCAGCACCATCATCACCGTCATTATCACTACCATCACCAACATCAGCACCAACAGTACCATCACCACCGCCATCATCATCATCAACACCACCATGACCATCACTACCATGACCATCAACACCATCACCAACATCATCACCATCATCACTACCACCACCATCATCACCACCACCACCATCATCACCACCACCATCACCATCATCACCACTACCACCACCATCATCACCACCACCACCATCATCACCACCACCATCACCAACATCACCACCATCATCACTACCACCACCATCATCACTACCACCACCATCATCACCACCACCATCATCATCACCACCACCACCATCATCATCACCACCACCACCATCATCATCACCATCACCACCATTATCACTACCACCATGACCACCATTACTGCTACCCTTTACAAGCATGCACTGTGTGGCAGACACACCATATGTTTGTTTTCTATTTTAAGCCTCTTAGCAACCCTGGCAGTTAGGTAGAATTATGCCTACAGTACAGATGGGAGAATTCACTGTCCCAGAGGGACAGGAGTTTGCCCCAGACAACACAGCAAGGTCACGGTCTCAGCCACGTGGAGCCCGGACTGCCACGCATCCCCACGCTGCAAGCCCACCTCCCTGCTGCTGCTTCTCAGTTCCTTCCCCCGAATCCTGTTCTGATTTCACCGCACTGCATCCCCACCCCTGGAGCAGCGCCTTTCTCACGAGGATTTCCCAGAGCGCCCTGTAGGTGTGCCTTCTGACACCCCTTCCTGTGGAAGATGCAAAGGGATTCCTCCGGTCGGCGCTGAGCCTGGCCTGCTGCCGCCGCGTGACACACACATGCACGAAGGAGGAGCTCCATCCATGTGTGACGTGGGAGGACAGGGCTCTGGTTTGGGACAATGGGCAGTGTGTGCTGGACGTGGAGAGGACAGGGCTCCCTGTGGCCTAGACCCCGACCTTGCTGTGTTGTTCACCAGGCTGCAGAGGACGGTCGCACAACCCAGAGAAGCAGCAGGCAGATCCCGGGACCCTGGAGACAGGGGATAGCTCTGCCCTGCCTACCCGGGCTCGCTGACACACGGGGAGCAAGTTGCCCAGCCGTGGAGGGGGGAGTCTGTCCCCACGTGTCCAGGGTGGATGCAGACGCAGTCTTCCCCACCCAGGCTTGGCCAAGTATGGCCCGCAGCCTAACTCAGCTTGCTGCCTGTTTTACAAATACAGTCCGGTTGGCACACGGCCACCCTCACTCACCTTGGTGCTGTCTGTGGCTGACCTCACGCCGCAGCGGCAGAGCAGCGTGGCCCTGACAAGCCCATGTGGCCCACAAAGTCAAAAATAATAAGTGGCCCTTTACAGGAAATATCTGCTCCTCAAAGAAAATACCTAGGAGAAAAATACTCCTAAGGCACATGGGGGAGGGTGTTCCCGAAGCCGCCAGCCGAGGGCAGGGGACAGGGCGGGCGACAGGCGGCGCCCTGCCCATCACACCGGCGGTGACCAAGCCAGAATGTGGACTACCGGGTGGTCTGAACCTTTCTTAACAAAATAATCCCACCAACACTCACAAAGACCGTCTTGTCCACAATTACTTCAAGTGACAGAAAACATTCTTTCCTGTTTTTTTTCTTTCATTCATGATAAATTATGCTTGAAATCTACTGGGGAAAATTAAGGAACGTTCTTCCCTCTAAGGCAGCAATTAAGAAGCGCATGTTGGCACAGATGTTTTACCAGCCAAAGCCAAGTCTCACGATGCGTGTTTTCTGAACGGAGCCTGGCTAGGTCTCTCCAAGCTCACAAAACCACCCCAATACCCCAAAAATGCCATGCAGTTCCCACTGCCCCAGCTGCACGCAAATCCCACCGATACACTCGCATTAAGGAGGAAGCCAGTAGCTCTGCTGAAACGCTCCCCCAACCTCCTCGGGCTGAGCTGCTCTGCCGTGCCAGCCCCAGAAGAGACCCTAAGAGATGGCAATCTATGCCTCTGAGAAGCCGGGTCTGGGGGACAGGGTGCCCGCAGGGAAAACAGACACGGCCTAATAATGGCAGTTCACCCTGGTTATCTCGCAAAGGGCTGCAGAGCTAACGATACAGCTAACGCTCTCGGGAGCTCATTGAGAGAAGGCTTGACTAAGGGTGGGATATCCAAGTTGGGTCTTGAAGGATGCACAGGAGTTTTCTACGGCAAAGAATTTACAGCAAAGAGGGTTTCGTGGCTGGAAGGATCCAGTCTGGGAAGGGTCAGGGAAAGGACTCAGGTGTAGACAAAGGCTGAAGATTTCACCCAAAAAGATACCATCAGCGCTTTGTTCTGGGAAGAGGATGCCGACTGCAGAGAAGACAGGCAAAGTGCACGTGGCTTGGGGACCCCCGGGAAGATCCCCCTCTGTTCCTCCAGGTAGGGGAACCCCCCACCCTCTGCTCAGCTTCTCAGTATAGTGTCCATATCCCATCACCCTCCAGACTCCTTGAAATCAGAGAGACAAGAAGAAAAGAAAGTTGGAGCAGAGAACACCTTAGATATTGGCATCCGGGAGTTATCTTGACCTGGAGCCTCAAGGACATTGACCCTCCCTTCTCCCCGCCCCCGCCCCAAGCGGATCCTGAAATCCACCCCCTCCAGGGAGCCCCGGGTTCTTCCCACAGCCTCCATGAGCCTCCCCACTGTCCTCTGCCCCACCGCTGTGCCTCTGGGCGGGACCAGCCGGGTGCTTACGCCGAGCTCCCCAGCCATTGGGGATTCACACTCCTGGAGGCGGGGGGTCATATCCCACCCCTCAGGGCACACCAGACAAGCTCGTCTCCAGCTTGCCTTGGCACAAAAGGACAAATGCCACAGGAACCCACTCAGATGTGGTCCCTAGAAGGGGACAGAAGGTGGACAGCAGGAGCTAGGGGCTGCGAGGGGGCGAGGAGTCTATGTTTCTCAGGACAGTGTCCGCTGGGAAGATGGAAAGTCCTAGAAGGAAAGCACAGCTGGTCGCAAAGCAACACAAATGTGCTTCATGGCAGTGAACTACGTTGTGAAAGTCGTTAAAATCATTTGTGCTTCTGTCGTGTGTGTCACTGCAGCTAAGCAGAAAAGCCCGTCGGGAGCATGTTTGCACACGCAACTGGCAATTTGCCTCTGCCGCACGCTGGTCCCGCGCAAGGCTGGTGGGGTGCTGGAACCCTCCCGGGGGCTCGTCGGCCACGCCTGTGCCCCTCTGCCCTGCACGTCCCTGCACACACCCACTCTGGGGCGGACAGAGTTTGCACGTGCAGCTGGGGATGGTGGGAACAAGGGGATTCCTGGCTCCCCAGCTCGCTTCTGGGGGTGGACAGCATGGTGGGGTGGCCCGGGAGGGGAGCGGACCGGGGTTTCCAGCCCAGCTCTGGCTCTGGGACGGCTCCCTTCTCTTCCTCGAGACTCGTCTTCCTCTCTGCTACATCGGGGTAACCATTCTCGAGGAAGCAGCTGAAGATGGCAGCTTACTAGGGGCTGGAGGTGGCCCCCCAGATTCCTGTGGGAAGCCTGAACCCCCAAGGCAAGCGATTTTGGAAATGGGCCTTGAGGAGGGGTTGAGGGTCCAGTGAGGTCGTGAGGGTGGGGCCCTGACCTGACGGGACAGCGCCCTTGTCAGAAGAGCTGTTGGTCTCGCCACGGCATGCAAGGACACGGACAGAAGGTGCCACCTGCAGCCGGGAAAGAGCTTTCCCTGGGAGCAGAACCTGCCTGCACCCTGACCTTGACCTCCAACCTCCGGGACCGTCTGCGGGGCTCCATGAGGGCACCTGTGCTGACCCGGACAGCACCCTGAAAGGGCCTCGGCACAGTCCCAGCCCCAGCGCCCACGCGGCCAGAAGGGTGTTGGGGGAGCGCGCCCAACCCGCGTGCCCCCACTGACCTGGTTGTAGAGGGCGCAGATGTGCAGGGCTGTGTTCCCCGAGGCGTTCTGGGCCGCCATGTCCGCCCCGTAGAAGAGCAGGTGCTCCAGGTGCTGCACGTGGCCGTACCTGCAGGCCTGGAACGAGAGTCCACGCGGTCAGCGGGGAGCACACTCAAGTCTCCAAGCTCCACGTGTGCTTGGCCGCTTCCCCAGAAACCACAGGCCGAGCCCAGCCCACCCCCGTGTCGGACCAGGACCCCAACAGCGGGGCGCCCACAGCGTCCTGAGCCTCGGGGGGCTGCCAGGGCGGGACCGGGGACTTAGTCTGGGCTCCCGGACAGCAGATCTGCGAAGGGCCCCCGTGCTCCTTTCGTTGCATCTGGGGACCCGATGCCCGGGGACACACGTGGTGGCTTCCCTCTGGTCTCCGTGGCCAACCCCACCAAATGCAAACCAGGATGCTCTCTCCCTGGCCCCGCTTATCAAAACTTGCCCCCCCCCGGGGGGGGGGGCATGAAAACAGCCAGAAGGGGCGCATACGGCGTCTGCGGTGCCCAGGGAAGGGAGCCCGAGCCCGGCCTCCAGGCGAGGGCCAGGCCCCACTGTTGCTACGAAAGGTAAACCGGCCCCTCAGGAGTGCTCAGGAGGTGGGGAGCAGGCAGCCCCACAGTGAGAGCTCTCCCTCCCCGAGGCCCTCAAGGGGGTCACGTGTGCTGTTGCTGAACGAGCAGGGCTCTGGGATCAAGTAGACATCTGCACCCAAGTCGTGGACCTTCCGTTTTTCCAGAACGTTCCCCCGTGAGCCCATGTCTTCATATGTAGACACAAACCCCACATTAGTGTGAGAGTCACATAGAAAAAGGGACCCCAAAAGGCCCACATGATGCCTGGCACCAGGCCAGTCCCGCCGACGGCAGCTCTCCTGGAGCCAGGAGGCCCAGTGCTGTGACCGCTCCGGCCGGGGTCCAGGGCACACTGTGCGGTTACCAGAGCAGCCCAGGACCTGGGGCAGGCGGTCAGTTTAAGCAGCGCCCCACCTCTGGGAAGGCCAGCATGTGGCCAACGATGGGCAGCACTGACGGCGGGAGGGCCACGGTCCCTGGGAGCAGTGACGACGTGGATGGGAGACGTGCAGGCCAGGAAGCGGGTCCTGACCCACAGGCCGGGGCTGACCGCTGAGGCCCATGGCGGCCACTGAGGCCCACGGCAGGAAGGGAATGAGTCAGCTGGGGCGGGCGGGCAGCTCTCACGACCATGCCTTCTGGATAACGGGGCGGATTGTGGCACTTCACCAAGGGAAGATGGCCGGGAAGATGCCAGAACCGTCACTGGGACGAGCTTGAACAGAAAACCCAGAAACCCCCCGTCACTGCGCCCCGTCTCCGTGGAGCAGGTTCACTCGATCTCGAAGCCAGTGGTTACCCGGATAGGGTTGCTTTCACCCGCCCGCCCTCCCCCTCCCGTGGCAGCAGGGCCTGCGCTTCCTGTGGGGCCCCCAACCCACTCTCAGAGGTCGGGGGGCTGCCCCACCACACTGCTTCCGCAGGCACAGCCCACGGGCCTCTGCCACCGGCGCCAGGCCACAGGCTGGGGGCCCACAGGGGTTCCCACAAGGCGCTGAGGCTATAACACCGGTTGGAACTGCTAACAGCTCCCTCTCTTCGAGGACAGCTGGTGGAAAACCCGCAGAACCCCAGAGCAGCTAGGAGCAAGGGAGCAGAGGCACAGGGATGAGAAAGGAAGGGAGGGAGGACAGACACAGAGCCAAGGGGAGACGCACACACAGCCCATGACAGGGCTCCCTGAGCTCCAGCCATGCCTGGACTCCTCCGGACACAAAGCCTGAGCAGAACTCTTATTTCTCCTTATACCAGTTTGAGTTGAGATTTCTGTTCCTGAAATCAAAGGAGCCTGGACTCATCAGCTCTCCCCAGAAGATGGGGGCAGAAGAAACCCCCCATTTCTGCAGGCGAGAAACTCCAGTGGGTGCCAGGCCCACCCATGAACGGGGAATGGGGAAAGGGACTTAACAGCCTCAGAGACCCCACAGAATCCCAATTACAGAAGGAAAGACAGAAGCCCGGCAGACTCTACCTGGCCAGGCCGTCAGAGTGAACATCACTCAGGCAGGGGTCACCACGTGCCCCCCAACAGGATGCCAGGAATGCAATATTCCCACCAAAATGCACGCTCTGGACCTCATCATGAAGAAATACTGACCCAACCCAAGTTGAGAGACAATCTCTAAGCTCACTGCCCCATAGTCTTTGCAGGTGTCCCCCATGGAAGGCTTCTGTGTAGGGTCCCGGATGGGATCCTTTCAGTATAAGGGACGTTATTGGGACGAGGGACAAAACTTGAACGTGGTCTCTGAGTGAAGGTATGTGGGGTTCTCTGGTGTTCCAGCAAATTCCTGAGTTTGAAACTGATAGAGTCCTTTACGGCATAGAGAAACTAGTCCTCATTTGACACAAAGACCTCAAAGCTCACCAAAGTAAGAAATTTGTCCAGCCCCAAGATGGCTAACCGTTTCCCCTTGAAATGGGCGCTGGGGCTCCTGGCCTTCGAGAGACAGCTTGGAAGGGCTGCCAGAGGCCGGAGAGCCGAGACCTGACACACAGCACCCCTTACACTCCTGTCTCTTAACCATCTCGATGAGGGGCTTCTGGGGACGTGCATGAGTTGGGGGGCTCCACTCCACACCTATTGCCTGCAAATTTCCTGGGCGTACGTGTTTTGGAGAAATTTCCCAGTGAGACCTGGGGCTCATCCCAGCTATGCTAAACACGGGCCCATCAGGAGCCAACCCCGTAATTTGGTGGAAATGAGGGAAAAGCAAGCGCTTTCCTTCCAGCGCGTTACTGCCACCTGCTGGACACCTGCTGGGACACATGTACTACCCTAGGGGGCGGCAAGCCCAGAGGTGCCCCAGGTTGGGCAAGGCGCTTGGGACAACGCGGAGTGCACGGCACGGCAGACAGCGGCACATGCTTCTGCTTGGCTCCGTGCCACCAACAAATTATTTAAACCCGCACCACGCTTGGGCAGGTCTCCTGAAGCATGCACTGATAATGGGAGCGGGAGACAACGACGTCGTTTCAGCCCCTCCTGGTCAGGAAGTGAGGTGCCCAGCAGCACAGAGACACTCTCGCCCAAACACACGCACACATGGCTTGCTTGACTCGAGCCACCAGCTGCCCCACGCCCCTGGGTTCAACGGTTTTCAAAGGCCAGTCGTGGTCTTGCTGCCAGCCCAAAGGGGAGTCGGGGAAATGTGTGAGTGAGTGTGCGGAGGGCAGGTCAACTGGGAAGTGGCCCGTTCTGTGCTGGCCAGGCTTGGGAGCTGTACGATGTCCTCCCAAATTCCCGTGTTGGAGCCCTGACTCCAAACCCCCCCCAGGATGGGGGACTGGGGATATCTGGAAATGGGGGCCTTGAAAAGATGATTAAGGTACCATGAGGTCACCAGGGTGGCCCTGATCCAGGGTGAGCAGTGTCCTTACAGGAAGAGGACATCAGAACACACACACACGGGGGGACGACCCCATGGGGACACAGGGAGAGCACGACCATCACACACGAGGAGAGAGGCCTCTGGAGGACCCACCCTGCCCACCCCTGCATCTCAGACTTCAGCCTCCAGGACAGGGGGACAGTTCTTATCTGCTGTGTGAGCCCCGTGACTGTGGGATTTCGTCAAAACTGCCCAAACAGACCAATATGATCAGTTCAGATCAACCAGACTGTACATTTCAGCCTGAAATGACACATAAAACGTGTCATGCTATGAATTCCAAAAGGAGAGATGTCTTTGGACATCAATGACAGCTGCCGCTTACCCCACGGAGCCCACTGCTTTTATAACCTGACTTCTGGACCTACGATGTCTCCTGTAGACTTCACCGGCACTGCTGGGGTACAACACAGGCTCCGACCATGGGGAGAAGGTGGTATGACCGCCATCCCAGCCTGGGGTCTTCACCCCTCTCCTCCCCTCCTGGAGCCTCCTCTCCTCTCAACCCCGAGAATCAGGGCTGCTTGGAAAGATGATGGCTCGGTGGGCCTCGATCCCGCTGCAGGCCCCCGGCAAAAGGATGCACTGATTACTTCTCTGAAGGACTCCTGGCTCATCTGGGTGGGGCAGGGGCATGGGGTACGGATCTGCCGCCCCAAGTCAGTATGGAGTGGGAGCTGGAGGCAGGTGTGCCGGCAAGCTCTGACCCCTCCACCTGGCAGCTGGGGGACCCCAGACTCTCTGACCCGGGGGAGGGGGACTCATCTGTAAAGATGCAGTAACCGTGGCTTCTGCATCCAGGGACAGGCTCAGCCAAGGTTCTGCGGTCCCCACACCGATAACCGCAGACTGTGCTGTGCCTCGTCCAAGCATCGTGGGCATGCCGTCCCCAGGCGCACATGTGACAGCCCCGCCCCACAAGGCCAGCGATACCATCCCTGACCTGAGACAGCACATGCCTCTCGAGGCAGCCAGGCCTCGATGCTCCCCTCCGCATGAAGCTTCCCCTTGCTCCGGTTAGAACTGCCCCTCCCTGCGGAGGCTCCCCCTTCACACCTGTGCTCACAGGAGTCCCAGGCTCCCCTGGACAGGGTGGGTGTCCCAGGGCACTGGGGAGACCCCGACTTTGAGGAAGCCCGGGGTCCACGCCATCTACTGGCTGAGTCCTTCAGCCAACCGTGTTCAGGAGCACGATGACGGGCTCGGCAGGGAGGCTGCTTCTCCTTCTACCCGTCACCTGTGCTGGTGACCTCTCGCTCTAAAATAAACAAACCAAACCTTAAAAAAAAAAAAGAAAGAAAAGGAATTCTTGTGGAAATTAGATGAGATCTAGAGGAAAGTGGCGAAGGGCCGACCGTCACGTATTATTTTTCTGTGACAATGACGGCCACGACTGCGTAGACGAGGACTAAGACAGTGATTGGGGCAGGCTGGGTGAGGATGACCGCGCCTGGGGTGTGGCCAGGTGAGGGGGAGGGCCGCGGGGGGCGTGGCCAGGAGAGGGGGAGGGCCGCGGGGGCGTGGCCAGGTGAGGGGGAGGGCCGCG